>VDFB02322657.1:114301-155755 GCA_007258455.2 Sequoia sempervirens | reverse complement strand
AAAGACTTCATGGAAAAAACCTCATTAAATAGGTTTCATTGTGTTGTATATCTATGCAAGCTACCGATAATTCTTGTACGTATTCGATTAGATCTCCTCTTCCCTAGTATTTTTTAAATTTTGGTATTTTAAAGTTCTTAGGGAAGGGTATCATTGTTAGTATAATTAATTAATTATTACACTAGCATAAGTTAACTTAGGTCACACATCATTTAGTCCTAGGTTAGATTTTAATAAATCATTTAATAAATAGGGATAATATTCCCTTCCTTGTTTGTAGGAGATAAGATTCCTTCTAGAAGATGAGTTGTCCTTCTAGAACTTATCTCAACATTTAGATAGGGTTCACATGTTGTCACATGTTGTTAGATAATGACACATGGAAACATCTCTTACATCTTAGGTTTTCTCTCTTGCCTATATAATCAAGAAACTTGTTCATTTATATCAATATCATATCAATCAATCATATCAATAGAATCTCTATTGTGTATGCCTAGTTGCAACACTTTCTATGTGGTTGATTATCTTTCCTGGAAAGGGTCCTTCATTGAAGATTCTGGAGCTTTAGGGACTGTGCATCCATAATATCAACATGGTATCAGAGCTTTTCCAGTGAAACATCAACCCTTGATCAAGAAAGTTGGTGTGTGAGATTCTTGCAGGCTCAAGGTTTCCATTGCAGGCTACTTGTTTCCACCTGGGGACCAAGCTGATTTCTGAAGCAGATAGAGTCATATCTGAGCTCGCCATTGTCTTCGGAAGGCCTGGAAACCCTAGGATCACCTACCCAATCATCAAAATTAGATACATCAATCTGAGAGCCATCAGAGGTATTTTTGGGTTTGCAAAATCAATAGTACTATCCGTACAATTTGCAGTAAAAAAATCCTCCCTGTCAATTTTCCTCTGAGGAATTTTTTTTTTTTCGCATGCCATTTTTGTTTCATAAAAATCGGGCTCATATTTCCTTTGTTTGGAAAAAAAATATATTTTTGGAATTTTATATAGTCTACAAAAAAATCAAGAAAAAAATATATTAAGATCGACCTTCATTTTATTCATCGGTCGACAAATCAAGGGTTAGATATATTTTAGTTTCTGTGGGCTTTATTTTATACTCCATCGGTATTTATCAGGGGTTGATTTATTTTTAAATCATCGGCATTTTATTAAAAATTGACGGGTCATATTTTTTATCTGTCAGCATCGGTATATTTGTGGGGTTTTGATTTTTAAAAATCAATGACACATATTTCTCTCCCGTCGGCATTTTATTCTGCATATATTTTATTATCGGTCGACATAATCTCTTTTTTTATTTTTAATTACTGTGAAAGCAATATTAAAAATCAAATATGTATTGTTGGCCTTATTCTAAATCTGTAGCATTTTATTCCTTTGTCAGCCGCATTTAATAATTGTTGTAGGGGGGAGGCATTTATTTCCTATCGGCCCATTTCATCTTCGTTGGGGAGTTCACCGACTACCGGCTCGTGCTTCACCCCTCGATAGTTTGACATCGGCGTCTGCCAGCCCATATAGCTTCCGCCGATCATCATCAAATCTCACCGCCAAAGTTTTTTTTCCCGGCCTCCACTGACCGACACAAGCCCCACTGCCAGTTCCATTGAAAACTGTGGGCTTCGCTCCATCCAGCGGCACTGCCTCGACACCGCTGATTTCTGTCACCCCGTCGCCACCACTGGAGGTGGAACTTTTTTTCCAGCCATACAAACATTGTTTGGTCATATTACAAACCAGGTACCAGCGCCCTGGGGGCTATATTTTTTCCCCTAGTTAGCCTGCGAAGTACCTAATATAGGCATTTTTTTTGTTTTATCACAACTTTCACCCATAGTGTCAAAAATCAGAAAACGAGATATCATCAAAAAGATAATTTTGTCTAATTTCTAGTGGTGACATCCATTCTGTGAAATTTTGCTCACAGAAAATTCTACAACCAATTGAAGACAAAACCTTAATCTAGACTCAGAGGCTCATATCTTCACAACCATTTATCAGATTTCAGTGATTCCAGCGGCATCAGGAAGCATTTTCAGAGCTTTTTTCATCAATCTAGAACCCTTGATCATTTTCAGCTCCAGGTACTCTTGCATGAGATTTTTTCAATTTGGTATATTTGATCAATAACCTGGTTATTCTGAAGCTTGGGACAATATTTTTTGATCCGGGTAGCATCACTTCAGTTATACATCATCCTTGGAAGCTTCTATTTTTTGTTGGAGGTCATTTGTCTTTGTATTTTTTGGAGAAATTTCATTATGGGGCTTGCATATACTCCTTTGGTTATGTTGCACAAGGGTAACTATAAGCAATGACGAGATGGGATCAGCCACCATCTCCAATCACTTGATCTATTGCCTCATTTGTATGGTATAGTTCCTCAACCAAGTGAAGGTATTCATGAACTTGCTTGGAGTTGCAGCAGATACACAATCTTGGAGATCATTGAGATGCAAGTTGATTGTGATGTTTTGAGATCTATTGATCAATGTGATTGTCCTCACATTCTTTGGACTAAGCTTTGGGAGATCTATGGAGATTCAGATACTCCACCATTCCCTGATGGTCATGATTCAAAATATCATTCTTCATATCAAGTACCCCATGATGATATTGTTGTTTAGGAAGTTGATTGCCTTGATCTTTCCGCAGAGGTTAACAAGGTTGCTTCAGGTGCTTCTTCTCCATCAGAGATAGTTGGTATCCCTTCACAATCAATGATTCCTTGTCCAGATTCATTGATTGAGGCTTCCACTATCATCACTCATCAAGACACATTCAGTTTTCCAGACTTAACATCAAGGGATGGCTTCATTTTAGGTATCACTGACTTGGCTACTTCTACAGGTTTGGAGGACATTCTTGAGGGGATATCTCTCCTCTATTCAGATATTTCTTGTATGAGACTTCTTCCCCATTCCATTCAGGATTTGAGGTTTCTTCAACATCTACCATTGGATTGGATTCATACTTCTTTCAGTGGTTTTGAGGACACTTCATTCAGGGGGCTATCAAGTCTCCATCACATCCATTATATCCATCACATTGTCTTTGGATATTGTTCAACATCAGTTTCTGCATCGTCCTGGTTTGTCACCCTCTTCATTGATTGTGGCATCTTCATCAGGCAAGGAGACATTTGAGCAGAGTTCAAAGACATCATCATCATCCACCTTCATCCTTCCTTCCTTCCTTCAATTCCTATCTGGAATGGGAAGCATCTTTGCACTTGCACTTGGCTCTATTTCTTTTGAAAGGGAGACAAGTTGTTTGTCGACATTGGATCTTGTTATGTCTTCAAACACTTACCATTTTTGCAGGTGATCACATCTTCTAGGGGGGCTATATAGTCTCTCTAATGTATCCATGTGATGGATGGTGTACTTGAGGGGTATTTGGGAGTCCTCCATCATTCCCATCCTATCTCACTTCCTTTTTGCATTTTCATCTCGTTTTTGGAGAGGGGTTTTGTTCCCACTAGGTTTTCCCCTTTTCTCTGGTTGTGGGAGATTTTTTGCATCTTCATGTACATGGGTACCTAACATGGCCTCGTAGCTGCGACCCATCATCTCTTGCATAATCATTGCATTTTCCTCCCTAAGTTGAACTTATGGGGGGGTGTTAGTGTAATTAATTAATTATTACACTAGCATAAGTTAACTTAGGTCATGAATCATTTAGTCCTAGGTTAGATTTTAATAAATCATTTAATAAATAGGGATAATATTCCCTTCCTTGTTTGTAGGAGATAAGATTCCTTCTAGAAGATGAGTTGTCCTTCTAGAAATTATCTCAACATTTAGATAGGGTTCACATGTTGTCACATGTTAGATAATTACACATGGAAACATCTCTTGCATCTTAGGTTTTCTCTCTTTCCTATATAATCAAGCAACTTTTTCATTTATATCAATATCATATCAATCAATCATATCAATAGAATCTCTATTGTGCATGCCTAGTTGCAACACTTTCTATGTGGTTGATTATCTTTCTCGGCAAGGGTCCTTCATTGAAGATTTCGGAGCTTCAGGAACTGTGCATCCATAATCTCAAAAATCATAGATATGGAATGATCAAAGAAATATGGACATATGTCTTGTAGAGTGTAGCTCTTATTTGGTTTTCAAGTTGAATCTCTGATATCCTTTGGTTTAGATTTTAGATTTTTAAGGTTAAATTATCACTTGGTGCATTCATTTGATTTATGTGTTATATTTTGGGGTTTGTATATACGAGGGCCCTTGGGCCATGTTTTGAGTGTAGGATGATGGATTGGATCCTTGAGGACCGATGTGAGTATGTTGTGGATTGAGGGTATGATGTTGTTGTGATGTGTAAGTTTGAGGTTATTGTTGAGGTGTAATGTGTTGTTGAGGTGTGATGTGTTTTTGTTGATGTGTATAGGTTTGATATTGTGATAGAGGTTGTTGTGCACCAATTTTGTGTTGTGGAGGATTGGGTGCTTGATTTTGAAGATGTGTGCTTTGTGGTGGTTGAACATATGTTTGATGTTGAGGATTGATGCTTTGTGGTGTTGGAACATATGTTTGATATTGAGGATTTTGGGTAGGTGGTGATCCATAATGGCATTGCATGTTAGGATCATAGTATTGTTGTTGATGCATGTATTGAGTTTGATCTTGGACATTTTTTGGGTACATGCTTTGATCTTGGACATTTTTTGGGTACATGCTTTGATCTTTTGGGTTATTGGTTTGTGGTATTGTTGATATATGGGTGGATACTTTTGTTGATACATGTATTTTCCTTGAGGTTGGTTATTAGCATGTAGTTGTGATTGTAAAGGGTTGTTTTGTTGTTGGTTCACTATATGTTGTTGTGGTCTTGGTGGAAGATTTCCCATGTTTTGCATATTAACACTAGGAACTTGTTGTTGGGTGTTCAAAGATGTCTCATATATGTTGGGTCACATTATATTAGTTTCCATATTGTGTGGTGGCATGTTTTAACTTGTCAATAGGTTTGGATTTTCTTGAGCATGTTGAGCTACCACAACTTGTTCAATTTGTGAGGGATGTCTATACAACAGATTCTCCACATTTTGTGGGAAAGATTGATCATTGATAGGTGCTTTTGAGAACAAAGGTGGTATATTGGGATCCACCGCTAGTTTAGGTATTTTTCTTACCATTGATTGGTCTCCCAAAGGGATGAGAGTAGGATCCTTGAGATTCTCAACATTAAAATCTATAGGTAGCTTCGCACCACTTTGTGCTAGTTTGAGGAAATGTGTTTGGATCTTTCCAAATCATTTTGTCCATTAGTTTTTGCATTTTAGGATATTGGGAGTGCTCTAAAAGTACTTCATCGCTGATTTCCTCGTCACCATCATACTCCTCTATGATCATATCTATAGGATTAGGAGGTTGATTTTGTTTCCTACCAAATCTATCTTGATGTTTAAGGTGTATTTCATCATCACTAGGTGGTGGATTTGGTTGAGCTTCGAAATTTGGTTGTTCTTTAGGAGTTGAGTATATCTTAGGATTGTAACCCCATGGTTGAGATTCTTTATTGGTGGTATTGGTGTTTGGTATACTAGAGTTGCTTTTGTTAGCTTCCATTTTCTTTTTATGTTGGGATCTTGTTGTAGTCATAAACGAGCTCAAAAGACTATGGCGAGTTTGAGATGATAAGTTATGGGATGGTGTTTTGAGTTGATATTTTGTTTGGTAAAACAATGTACAATGGGGTCATTTGTAAACCTTTTGGAAAAGTTATTGATTATTTGATATGAATGGTTTGATTTATTGTGTTCGATACATGTTTAAGACTAGGTTGAGGTTTGATTTTTGATGGTGATATAAAGGATGTTGATAGGATATGACATAAGTTTGATTTTGATGTGTCCAAAAGGTGACAATAACAAACCCTAGGTAAACCAAGTTTGAAGTGTCGGATGGTGATGATGGATTGTGTATAGATGAACATATGGGTCCAATGATGACAATGTTTTTAACAACTATGTAAGATAGGCTAATGTTTTAAAACTAGTTCTTGGAAAATTCTGATATGTTCCAAAAAGTAGGATGATAGCAGATTCTATCTAGGACAATAGCAATTTTTTTCAAGGATGACCGTGGTAATCCAAGAAATAGTAGTCTTTGTGTAATTCTAAAATTCAATGTTTGGTAAAATAGATTTGACAATAGTGGTATTTTGTACGAAAGCAATCAGAATTTAGGATGAATGCGACATGATTTTGGAACAAAAGTGGCATAATTGATAGTAGCGGTGTTCATTTTTGTTTGATAATTTCAAATAAGTCCGCCAATTTTGATGTTTGAATTTTGATGTTTTTGAGACACGTTTGATAGAAAGTAATGCATACAATAGACAAAAATATTGCAATAACTAATTCAATGGTAAAGGGGGATATTTCATGGTCCTTCTTCCATTGAGATCCACTGGTATAGCTCAAAGAATATCAGTCAAAACACCCCAATGAATAAAGGTACGTTCTTCTTTATAGGCTTACCTCACCCCCAAAAGAGTGATGAATCTATTTTCATAAAGGGGTCAGATAGGATATATGAAGGAATGTACCATCTTGATACTGTTGGATTTGTAAAAGAGAATAAACTCTTAAGCCTTATGCCTCAACTATGAACTGAACGTGGTAAGTAACTTTTGGGAATGGTGCGAATCCCGTTCACTACTTTGAAGAATGTTTCAAAAAGAATTGGATGGGTTTATAGATACAAGGTGTGTAATGAAAACTGTGAACACTGAATGTATGCATCAAATATGTGAGACACTTAAGTTTCTATTTTAGCTTGTGCAACCCATTATGTTCACATGAGGACTATTGACATGTTATGGAATTCCTACCTAGATTTTTGTTACTTTATTTCAATTTCACACACTTTAATATAGCTCGCTGATAAACGTGCTTTTAGGGTCGCTTATGAGTTCTCCATTATGGGATGTGTCTCATAAGTAGGCCCTTATCTAAAAAAGGAAGGGTGACCAACAACCAAAAATGCAAAGAGCCTAAAGTATTTCTCGTCACCCAGGATCGTCAAAAAGATGTAGGGGGAGAGGATACACACTTGGCTTGTCAATCATAAAAGACACAATGGGAAATTTATTACAATTATATTTTAAATCCCAAATGAGGTGTTAAAGATAACAATTCATGTTTTAAAATCACCAAATTCAAATATTAGAGACTTCAAAAACTCATACAAATGCCACAAGCTAATTAGTTTCCATCACAATCAGATTTTTAAGCCCAAATGAAATGTTTTGTAGATAGCAATTCATGTTTTTAACACACAAAATTCAAATGTTAAAGAATTAAAACATCCATAGAAATGATTGAAAATAAACTGATCTTTGAGGAAAGATCTACAAGAAAATGTGTTAGTAGTTTGAGCCTTTCAGAATCTTGGACCTTTTCTCAACCCTACAAGCAAATGATTAGTAGTTTCAATGAAAGATATTCCATCACCCTGGGTGCTGCCACAATAGTGGTTTACAATTTCTAAGAGGAGCTGATTTTAGCTGAAATCATATTTTTTTAGAAAATATGATGATTTAAGCCTTGAAAAGTTCCATTTTAAGGATTCCAATTGAAGAGGGTTTGATCAAATCACCTTAGATCAAACCCCCTTGGATAGAACCTTGTTAGTTTTAAACCATGCCTATAAATGAGTCTCCTTTACACCTATCAAAATGCTGATAAAAAATCACTTTTGATTTAGCTTTTGGGGGATCAAATGAATTCATTTAAAATTTATTTGAAACGATTATGGTATTCCTCAGAACGAGCTATCCAACGAATATAATTTTAATATGTTTTGGTTTTGTTATGTATTTATTTTTTTAGTTTTATTAAACATAGGTTTGTCATCGAAAATGAATTTCTTTATTCTTCACATGTGGAAAAATAACAGATTATCAAAAAAAAAAATTGAAAAATATGAGTGCACCAGATATTGAAGTCCTCGATCCAACAAAAAAAATAAAAATAATTTTGACATATACAAAAAAAGTTACGCGTTATACGGTTGCACTGTGTCTGAATTGTAATTAATTTGACTTTGAAACTTGATTAAGGAAAAAATATTCAGTAAAAAAATATCTAACCAAGTGTAAGCACTAGATATCAGAGTTACAAATCTAAATTTGAAAGAATTATAATTTTATTCTTCATGGAAAAAAAGTTATGCGTTATACGGTGTGCATCACTTTTTAAAAAAATTATTTTCTGAAAAAAACCAATTTTTGTGGGAGATGGAAAAAGAAGTGAAATTTGATTCCAAAAATTTTAAAAAAATTATTTTTAGAATCTATAGACAAAATTTGATGAGACTCTAGTTTGCACCATCTTTAAATTCCTCATGGTTTAGCCGCTATAGGTGCCCGAATGTGAAGATTTAGTTAAAAATAATAATTTCAGTGTCCAGTTTGGCCAAAAATTGTAAACCACTATTGTGGGATCACCCCCCTATAAGAGTTGCACCAACAATGTCAGATAATATCAAAACACAATAAACAAAAATTACGTTAGGGTTAGGTAAACTGAGAATCCAAGAAAATTTCACAAACTAAAGTAGACATAGGAAACAATACAATAACGACTCTATTACCTATGATAGTGGCTCTGTAATTGGTATGATAGCAATTTTGGAAGATGATAGTGGCCGAGAAATAGGACAATAGTGGCTCTGTTCTTGATAATAGCGACTCTACAACAATAGTCAGTTACAAATCTATGAACAAAAGTGACAACATCAATTAGTTTTGACAATAGTGGTCAATTTTTTAAGATGACCGCAACAAAGAAATAGTATGATAGAGGCCTTCTTTTAGATGATAACGGCTCTATTCCTACACAAAATATCATAAAAATTGAAAGTGACTCTTTTCCTGCAATGGTAGCCAAAAAATATGACAACCATGTTCAAATTTAGTACTGTAGCGACCCATTTTGACAAAATAGATTCTTATAGATGACAAAAATGATTGAGAACCTACAACTAATCACAAAACTTGATGAAAACATTAGAGTTAAGGACCTAGATCCCATCGAGTGTGCCAAAATGTGTAAGAGGGAATTAATGAATCTAGATTAGTAACAATGAAATCAACAATTGAAATCAAAACAAAAGATAAAAACCCAACCTACTAATGAAAATCAATTGTTGTAGCCATGAATTCAACAAACAATGTTGAAAATGAATTCAAACTATATAATTTTATCATCCCATGTCAGAGTCAAATGAATTAAAACTATATAATTTTAGCATCCCATGTCTAAGTGTATTCGTGTGGATAATGAATGTCGGATTGCTCTTCAACATAAAGCCTCCATGGTTTGCAAAATCTTGATAATGATGATGATAATGACCTAGAATGCAAGGGTATTTGCTTAACTTGTTTAAGAATCAATTTGAAATGACCTTTCCATAAATTCTACAGATTAATTATGAGAAGGATGAAGGTTGTTTTATAGATTTTTTGATTTCAGATGAATGATCAAGATGCAAGGATGAAAGATCAGGATCAACGGTCGAGGTTTGTTGAGAAAAAAATAGGTTGATTAGCTAATTGAATTGATTAATCCAATCAAGGGAATTGATTGGATAATCAGTGGGATTGGATTGAATAATTAGTGGGAAGGGATTGAATAATTAGTGGGATTGGAGTAATCAGTGGAATTAGCCAATTAGATTGAGTGATCAGTGGACATGATTTATTCAATCAAAAAGGTGTGAGGATAATTAATTAATTGAATAATTAATTAATGTTGAGAGGAACGTGCAAGATGTCTTTGGATTAATAAATAAAATTTTATTTATTAATAGATCATGTTGAGTGAATTTTGGGAAATCAAATAATTGATTTAATTATTTAATTTAGAAGAGGGAAAAGTAGATTAATTAAATAATTAATGATAACTATTTAATTAAGTTAGAAGAATAAGTAACATTAATGACATAATTAAATAAATAATATTTATTTAATTAATTGGGAGGAATAAAGTTAAATCAGTGATGACATAGTGAATTAATTAAATAATTCAAGAGTATTTAAATAATAGAGGAAAATAGGGTTAATGGTGCAAATGATGTTAAATACAATAATGATATGAAAATGATGCCAATAATGAAAAAATGCCATTTAGGATATGTGATATGCATTTAGCTAATTTTACATGTCTACTCAACCCTTCTTCTCCCTTTGTGTGTGTAGGTTACAAATCTGAGGAGGATTGGAAGAAGATTGAAGATAGTTTACTCATTTATGCATTCAAGTTCCGCAAATTGACAAGATACAAGAAATCCATTATCTCGGTAACAAATAAATATTTGATAATAGGATTTGGAAGGAAGAAGCTGTAGAATAGGGATCTGAGGCCTGTAAAATCAGTATTTGGTTTTAGATCCCCAAACTAGGGCACCCTTTTCTACCCAAATCAGGCGCAACTTTGAACCCCAGGTGCACTAATATCTGCTTTATTCATTTTTGGTCCTAAATTTTGGTTATCAGTTTCCAGATTATCTATATTCATCTCATAACACTGCATTTTCATAGTTAACTAGTTGCATCATTGCATTTCGTCAAGAAATCAATTTCCAACCCTCAAAAGAATCAAGATCCAAGGTTGATTGACTCTCCTTTTAGGTTGCAAGTTAATATCACACCCTTTCCAATATCAATTTTAATGTTTTGTAAGTGAAAATTCATTAATAATAGTTAAACCCTAGGTTCACTTTTATTGCAAATTTTTTTGGTGAGCTTGACATATATTACACTAGTAATTTTTTTGATTTTTGATTGCCTAAAATTTGAAAATTGTACAGAGGTGTCTAGTAGAAATGTATTTGCTCCACATTTCTTTGCGGTTTCTTTTTAGGACTTGTGGTTCTAAAGGAGAGCTAATGGTGTTGCTCTCTTGTTTGTGTCAAGATGATTAGTGGCTAGGCATATCAGGAGAAGGCCTTTTAGTAGTGTTGTCAAGATAAATAGTATGATTATAATCTTCAAGTGAGATTTGTTGTGAAGGAAGTTGTTGGTTTTCAAGATGATCTTGGATCATGTTCAAGTGAATTTTGTTGTCTAGAAGTTTCATATTGATTTAAGGAAGCATGTACTTAATGTTTAATGTGTTTTCATGGGTAATGACCACCTTGGTGTCTACACTACATTCAAAGATGTTCAAGTATTAATGAAGGCGTAGCGTGGAGTGTGAGATTTAATTTGGATCCCAATTAAGTTTTGTTTTGGTCAACTTTCATTCTTATCCATCGTGGGAATGTTTAGTGTTCACCTAATTTGAAATTGCAAAGAATGAAGCATGTATTTCCAACCTTGGAGAAAGTTTTCAAGGTTGAGGATGGTATACGCATGAGTCAAGATGTTGAAGGTTTTCAAGGTAGATATGATAAAAAGAAAAGAGATGTGTGACACAAGTGATGCAAAGTTTTGAAGTGTAGAGTGCGAGTTTGAGCAACACTGTGCAAACTTCAAAGTGTTAGAATTCTAAATGCAGTGAGCTAAAGGCATCTGCAATCTTTCAAACAAGGCTGCAAAAGTCTTGGAGCATTTTTGGTGGATTTTTTTTTGCATTGAGAATTTGTTATTTATGTAACATTTCTCTTATATCTTCTTGTGTTCTTTCTATGGTGGTGATCCCTGGTTGTGAGCCTTTTTGGACGATGTGCCCTATTCTGGTAGTGAGCCCTTGTATTGGTTTTGCAATTACTTATATTGTGAGCTAATACTCACCATTTTTTTCCATTATTGGGTATTCCATGTAAATCTAATGTCCTCTTATGTATGGTGTTGCTATTTAAGTTTTTGTTATCTGCATTTCATGATTAATCACTTTAACAAAATAAGGGTTTAATGAATGCATGTGGATCTGATTACTGTTGAGGGTTTTGATGTTCTAATTTGCTACAAATGATTCACCCCCCTCTCAATTTTCTTGTTCATTCAACAATTGGTATCAGAGAAAGGTTCCTTGGAGAAGAGCTTAACCGCTTAAGGTAGATCTAAGATGGTGAAGCAAATTGATTGCCCTAGATTTGATGGAACAAAATATGTATTCTGGAAAACAAAAATGGAAGGATATCTAGCATCTCATGGATTTTAGATCGAAAATGCAATAAAGAATCAATATGTTGAACCTTAGAATGGTCCAATCACAAGTAATGAGATCAAGGCACATGAGGTAAATTCTAAGGCAAGATTTATTCTGATGAACAGTCTTTCAAATTTTGAATTGGTTAAAGTTATGAATCTTGAAACTACTAAAGATGTTTGGGATAAGCTTGAAAGTATTTAGAATATGAAGGCACAATTTGAGACCATGTGAATGTTTGAAGATGGAACAATTTCAACCTGCATACAAAGAGTTGATGAGCTAGTAAGTGTTATGAAAGGCCTTGGTGCACAAGTAAAAGAACCTAGGGTGGTAAAGAAAGTTATTATAACGCTTCCTGATTCATATAGTGAAAAGGTGTTTTCTATTGAGGAAGTTACAAATTTTAATACTTATTCTAGAGATCAGTTGATTGGTACACTAACTTCATTTGAAATGAGAAAGCTTGGTTTGAAAAACAATACAAAAGTAGTGAATACTTTTAAGGCTAGAAAATTAGAAAAGATTGAAGATTCAGATGGAGAAGATCTTGATGATGTGGAAGCTAAATTTTTAATAAGGATGAAGAAGGGCACTAGTAAGTACAAAGGTAAACTATCTTTCAAATGTTTTATTTGTGGAAATATAGGTCATTATACTTCAAGATATCCAAACAAAGCTATGAACAATAAGAGTAAGGAGAATAAAGGAAAGATGATTAAGAGAAGATACTATGTGAAATAAGATGTTGGTATTTTTGACGATGAATCTGGTTATGGAGATGTTGATGAAAATTAATGCTTGTTCTTGGCTATAAAAGATGAATCTAGTTATGCTAAATCTAAAGTTGTGTGAAGGAAAGTGTTCTGAAGAAGAAGGATAATATTGAAGGTACTCTAGTTTCTACTTTTCATGTTAAAGAGGATAAGAATTACTGGTTTGTTGATAGTGTCTGCTCTAATCACATGATTGGAGACAAAAGTAACTTTGTTAAACTTGAAAAGTATGATGGAGGATTAGTTAAATTTGGAGATGATTCATGAGCTAAGATTTATGGAATTGGTTCAATTAGTTTTTATGGAAAGCATAATATTGAAGATGTTTATGTTAAGGGTTTAAGGCATAATATTTTGAGTGTTGGAAAAATGTGTAGCAAAGGATATAATCTTGTGTTTAAGGATGAAATATGTGAGATCAAAAAAGGGATTGGAATTGTGATTGCTAGTGGTAAGAGGAAAAATGGAAACATTTATCAGCTTAAGGGTGTTGATGCTCATTGCTTTATGACTCAAATTAATGAAAGTTGGTTATGGCACCGAAGGATGTGTCACATGAAATTTGATAATTTGGTGAGAATTAGTTTAGGCCATGTGAGATTCTTAGCAAGAATCACAAATCCTATTAATGTTGTTTTCAAGAATTGTTCGTTTTGAAAGCAAGTAAGGAGTAGTTTCAAAGGAAAGGAACAATCTGCTACCGAACTAATAGAATTAATACATATAGATATTTGTGGTTCTACAAGGGTGAGAAGTCTTCAAGGTGACAGGTATTTTATTCTTTTGATTGATGATTATTCTAGAATGACTTGGGTTACTTTTCTTAGAGAGAAATTTGATGTGTTAGGTAGATTAAAAGAGTTTAAAGCTATGGTTGAGAATGAAATGAATGTGAAAATAACATGTTTGAGGTGTGACAGAGGTGGAGAATTCACCTCCAATGATTTTAACATGTTTTGTGAAGTTCATGGAAGAAAGAGGCACTTGTCTGCCCATAGAACTCCTCGGCAAAATGGAGTTGTTGAGAGGAAAAACCATACTATTCAAGAAGTTGCTAGGACTATGATGAAAGAAGAAAATCTGCCAAAAGTATACTGAAGAGAAGCAATTCATAGTGATGTTTACATACGTAATAGAGTTCAAGCTAAAGCTAACATCACAAAGACTCCCTATGAGTTATGGTATGGAAGGATTCCTACTATCAAGTACTTTAGAGTATTCAAAAGCAAATGTTACATCAAGAGAGATGAAGAAAACTTAGGAAAGTTTGATGCAAGGTTTGATGAAGGTATCATCCTTGGATATTCTACTAAAAGAAAAGCTTACAAATGTTACAAAAAAAGGCTAAGAAAGATTGTTGAAAGTGCAAATATTACTTGGTTGATGAAAATTTGTAGAATTCAATTGTAGTAGATGAACATGTGTCAGATGAACTTGATTGTAGATAAGAAGAAGAAGAGAAAGTTAAAGGAAAAGAGGTGCACAATGTGATGAAGATCCCTAAGACCCCTAAGTATGTGCAAAAGAATCATTTTGAAGAATAGATCATTGGAGACAAAAGGAAAGGAGTATTGAAAAGAAGCAGAGCTACTGAAGTTGAGGTAAATCTATGTTTACTTTCTAAAGTTGAACCTAAAACCGCGAGTGAAGTGTGCAAAGATGAACATTGGATGAAGAGCTTATGCAGATTGACAAAAATCAAACTTGGGAATTGGTTCCTAGACCTGCAAACTAAAAAATAATTGGAACTAAGTGAGTATTCAAAAATAAGCTGAATGAGAATGGAGAAGTGGCAAGAAATAAAGAAAAAATTGTGTGTAAGGGTTACTCACAAGTGGAAGGAATAGAATTTGAGGAGACATTTTCTCCTGTGGCTAGGATGGAAGCTATCAGAATTTTTTTGGTATTTGTAGCATATAAAGAATTTAAAGTTTATCAGATGGATGTGAAGTTTACTTTTCAGAATGGTTAATTGGAAGAAGAGGTTTACATGGAACAATCAAAAGGATTTTAGTTGATAGATCAACCAGATATGGTGTGTAAATTGAAGAAGACATTGTATGGATTAAAGTAAGCTCCTAGATTTTTTTTTTTTTGTTACAACAGGGTGTCCCCGCGGCCCCCCGCCCAGCATCACCTAGAGGCGAGCGGGGGGGCGAGACTAATCCCTGCGAGTGTTTGCAGCGCCGGCCACCACAACCACCAAGTAAGTACTGAGAGCGGAATCAAACCCAAGACCATGAGGAGCCATCCCACAACCTCAAGCCAATCCCGCTACCCGAGCCAGAAGCTCCTAGATATTGGTATGCAAGATTGGACAAATATTTTTTACAACAAGGATTCAATAAAGGCACCACATATAGTAATCTTTACTTCAAAGTTGAGGAAGATAAAATCTTGATAGTGGTTGTGTATGTGGATGATATTATCTTTGGAGGAAATGAAGCTATATGTAAGAAGTTTATTGAAGAAATACAAAAAGAGTTTGAGATGTCAATGTTTGGGGAGATAAATTTCTTCCTTAGGTTACAAATCAATCAAACAGATAAAGGGATTTTCATTTCACAATGAAAGTATTTCAAAGAAATGTTGAAGAATTTTGGAATGGAAGAATCCAAACTGGTATGAAATCCTATGGTGACTGGTTGTAAATTGAGCAAAGATGATGATTCACCTAAGGCTAATCAGAGAAAATATAGGTCTATGATTGGTGGACTACTTTATCTAACTACTACTAGACTGGATATCATGTATGTAGTTTGTCTTGTGGATAGATTTCAAGAACATAAAGAAACACATGTTGCAACTATAAAAAGGATATTCAAATATTTAAGAGGCACTTCAGATTATGGCTTGTCGTATCCTAAGGATACTAATTTCATATTAAATGATTATATAGATGCAGATTGGACTGGTTGTGTTGATGACAAGAAAAGTACAAGTGATGGTGCATTCTTTCTTGGATGTAGATTGGTGTCATGGTTGAGTAAGAAGCAAGATTCATTTTCCTTATCCACTATAAAGGATGAGTATATTGTAGTAGCATCATGTTGCACACAAATTTTTTGGATGATATAGACATTGAAGGATATCAGAGTAGTATATGATGAGCCTATTTCTATCTTTTGTGATAATACAAGTGCAATCAACATCTCAAATAATCTAGTGATGCAATCAAGTAAAAAGCATATATCAATTAGGTATCAATTTCTCATAGATAAGGTTATGGAGAATGAAGTAAATCTTGAGTATGTACCTACAAAGGATCATATTGTTAAGATATTTAGTAAGGCTCTTCCTAAGGATACTTTTGAGTATCTTCAGGAGAAGTTGGGGGTTATTGCACCTCCTTCTCTGAACTAGATGCATATGGAGATGCATTAGTCTAGTGGATCTATGGATTCATCTCTTTTATAGACTGATGTTGGTGGCTAGCTCTCGGGGGGAGTAGGTAGTTTCATGTGTTGTCATTGGGTTGCTAATTTGATTGAGCATATTCCTAAGGGGGAGTATTCAAAGCAGGTATCTTGGTTCAGTTTCAAAGGGGGAAAAAAATGTAAAACATTTTATCCTTTGCGATTGATGTCAAAGGGAGAGAGAGAATCATGTGAATTTTTTTATCTATTCGAGGGGAGAAAAGAAAGGAAATCATAAGAACGGGTGTTCAGAGCTATTATGTTGTCTTTGATAGTTTTTCACATAATGTGGTTCCATCAATAACAAAGGGGGAGATTGTTGTAAGTATGAAGGTGTTGTCATTGATGTCAACAAGTTGGTGTTGTCATTAATGTCAACTATGTGTTCATAAATATTGTTGTGTGATGATGTCAAGGATAATGAAAATTTGATAAAATAAGGAAAAAGGGTGTTGCAGAGGTGTTCTGGTTTGTAGAGATGTTTTGGTTTTTCTTTGCATTTCTTCTAGGTTGAAGATATGCTTTTGTGGTTTGGATATGTTGGTTAGAGTTGTTCAAAGTTTCTATATCTATAATTTGGCCTTTTAGATTGTTGGTCAGAGGAAGTTGTTCACCAATATGTGAACTGGTTTTGTAGTATTGTACAGAGGTGTTTGGGAGAAATGTACTTTCTCCACATTTCTTTCTAGTTTCTTTTTAGGACCTGTGGTTCTAAAGGAGAGTTAATGGTGTTGCTCTCTTGTCTATGTCAAGAGGATTTGTGGCTAGGCATATTAGGAGAATGTATTATGAGTTACAAAGTATTGCAATATCTGGTAGTTTTGTCTGGATAAATAGTATGATTATAATCTTTAGGTGAAATTTTTTGCGAAGGAAGTTGTTGGTTTTCAGGATGATCTTGGATCATGTTCAAGTGATTTTTTTTGTCTGAAATTTTCAAATTGATTTAAGGAAGCGTGTACTTAATGTTTAATGTATTTTCATGGGTAACGGTTGACCTGGTATCTACACTACATTCAAAGATGTTCAAGTTTTAATGAAGGCATAGCATGGCATGTGAGATTTAATTTGTGTCCTAGTTAAGTGTTTATTTGATCCACTTTCATTCCTATCCATCACAAGAATGTTTAGTGGCAACCTAATTTGAAATTGCAAAGAGTGAAACATGTATTACCAACCTTGGAGAAAGTT
Organism: Sequoia sempervirens; assembly: GCA_007258455.2. Lineage (NCBI taxonomy): Eukaryota > Viridiplantae > Streptophyta > Pinopsida > Cupressales > Cupressaceae > Sequoia > Sequoia sempervirens. The sequence goes on along the minus strand of VDFB02322657.1, from coordinate 138,227 downwards.
TTCAAGGTTGAGGATGATATAAGTATGAGTCAAGATGTTGAAGGTTGTCAAGATAGAGAATATAAAAAGAAAAGAGGCGTGTGATGCAAATTTTTGAAGTGTAGAGTGTGAATTTGAGCAGAGTAGTGAGAACTTCAAAGTGTTGGACTTCTGAATGCAGTGAGCTGAAGGTGTCTGCAATCTTTCAAACAAGGCTGTGAAAGTGTTGGAGCATTTGTGGTAGATTTTTTGTTGCATTGAGAACCTGTTCTTTGTGTATCATTTCTCTTCTATCTTCTTGTGTTCTTTCTATGGAAGTGAGCCCTGGTTGTGAGCCTTTTTGGATAGTGTGTTCTATTCTAGAAGTGAGCCCTTGTATTAGTTTTGCAATTACTTATATTATGAGATAATCCTTACCGTTGTTTTTCCCTTATTGTCTTTTCCACATAAATATGGTGTTCTCTTGTGTATGGTGTTGCTATTTGAGTTTCTATTATCTGCATTTCATGATTAATCACTTTAATAGAATAAGGGTTTAATGAATGTATGTGGATCTAATTACTGTTGAGGGTTTGGATGTTCTAATTTGATAAAAATAATTCACCCCCCCTCTAGGTTTTATTGTTCATTCAAAAAATTCAAAACATAAGTTGTTTTAAAATCTTGTTGATAATTTTCATTTATTTTCAAAAAACTGTTCATTTCCATTAGTTTTTCATCATAAAAATTGAAAAATAATTTGGAAAAATTGAAAAAATATTCAGATCTGATTTTCCTTGTCTAGGGTTTAGATCTGAGTTATTTTCATTTGATAAAATTAATTGAAAATTTATTTTACCATTTATGCATGTATAATTTGGTGAAAAGCATAAAAAAAGTAACAAAATTGCATAGTATTTTCATTCCAAAAGGTCGAAAAGCATTGATTTTCTATGTTTTTTGGAAAAATAAGTTAATAACAACATTCATTTTTTTGAAATTATCATTTTAGCATATTCAATTATCTTAAAATATCCAAAATTGAATGTATACATGTGCTTCATATAGAAAAATTAGGTTTTGGTGTGTTTCCAAAAATATGTTAGCTTTTAGACCTAGACCTTTGAGACGTAGAACCCTCAAACATTGTAGATGATTCCCAAATTTTGAATTTTATAAAAAAAACCTTATTGGTCTAGGGTTCCCTATGCCCCTATCTAGTCATTTTGGGCTAAAAAATTCTATGAAAATCCTCGTGTGTCTCCTATGTCCAGATCTAGTTCCTATGTTAGAATTCTATTTTCAAACCTATTTGATTTTGTTGTGTATCACTCATTTGATCAATAGGGAAAATAACATGTTTCCTTTTCAAAGATGTGGCTTTGATATGGTAATTCATGGCTTGCATAACTATATTTTTTTTCCTATGAGAACAATCTGAGAAGATAAAATGAAATCTCTCCTATTTGTGAGAGTATCTTGGCATAAGAGAATGAAATCATTGACACATGTATTAATATCACTTTACCTAATCTTCATTAAATTCCCAAAATCTACCCCACTTGTGAGAAGGTTTTGGTGCAAGAGGATGAAATCATTGAAAATCATGATAATTATATTTATTCTTCTCTTGATACCTCACCCACTTGTGAAAAAGGCATCTTGGTGTCAGAGGATCTAATCATTGAGCATCATGAGAATCTCGTTTGTTTCTCGCCCAATACCTCTTGTACTTGGGAAGATATTTTGGCACAAGAGGATGAAATCATTGATACATATTTCAAAATATATTAAGATGGATTGCATAGATGAAGATACTAAAGCATCATTAGATCCCCCATCGATATAAAATCATCAACAAGTAGTTAACTAAGTTGAGGTTATGAATACACAATTGACTATTGGGTCTCCTTTAATGATTGGAACTCTTAAAATTCCTATAATTATTGGACCTCCTAAATCACCTCTCATTATAGGACCTCCCAAACCTCATGGTCATATCCTAAACTTTACAAAACAACTCACTATTAATCAGGTGTTGAAGCAACCAAGTTACCATGTAGTTTCTCACACACAACACTAGAAATAATAAACAAGAAAAATAAACACCAACATCCATCCCATTACCTCAACCATATCTCCCACCCCCACCTAATATTCCTTAATGTAGTGGTAAATAATATGATCTTGTTGAGAAACTTCATAATACTCCAACAAAGATCTCCCTTTGGGACTTGACTTAAACATCAGCTACATACCACAAGATGCTCCATGAGGCTTTGTAGAAGATTGACATCTTCAATTTTGTTAAACCGAATGATGTAGCCACCTTTTTTGATTGTATGCAAGTGATAAAGTTGGTTATTACAATCCCTCAACATAAATTACTCTTGCTTGAGGTCCAAATCAAACATGAACCTTTAATGATACTGGTGGTCATTAATAAATTTGGGGTTAGGTGTCGCCTCATAGACAATGGGTTAGGCATTAAAGTTTGTAGCACTGATCTTAAACATAAAATTGGTGTGGACAATAATATTATAGAACCTAATGATCTTTCTATTAGTGGCTTTGACAATGTTACAAGGCAACCATAAGGGATGATCACACTACCCATTAAGGTAGGGACCATGATTTTTCCTACCCCTATCCATATCATACCGAGACCTATTTCATACAATATTCTCCTGGGTAGATCATGGATTCAAACCATGAAGGGAGTCTCATCTACTCTTCACCATGAGATGAAGTATGAATATAATAACAATATATATATGGTAAAAGAAGATGAACAAAGTTATAATTCACAAATTGAAGTTGAACATAGAAATTCCAACTCTCTTAGTATTTTGATCCAAAATTTAAAATTAGAACCTATACATGTTGATGATAATCATGATATTATTTCATCAATAATAACACTCTTAGATGTTGTTTGGGGTTCATTATATTTTACACCCTCCTTTATGGGAGAGTAAAAAATCTCACAATGTACTCCTAAGGAGACTTGTGTTTCATTTCCTTAATCTTGTTCTACATCAATAGATCCAAATACATCATCCAATGATGGTGATGGGGGCTCTTTAACTTCCATCCCTCATGTGTGGAAGATGCCTAACTTTAAAAAACTTAAAAAGGATTTGTGTTCTCGTGAAAGAACCAATTATTCTTATGAGGATTTAGATAAGACTTCATCTGAGTTGGAAGGATGCTATGGGCTTGGATACAGAAATCTTTCTAAAAATGGATATAATGAAAACACGGAACAAAATGATAAGGATCAAGTAAAGTCTATATAGTAATTTTCTAAACAGGGTCTAGGTTTCTAACCTTTGTCCCCATCTTCATCTAATGCTTCATCATCTACTATATTTATGACTTCTTGTGGTAAGTGAGAAATATTTTCTTCACAAGAGAATGGAATGTCTCCCATTAACGAGCAAGAGAATATTTTGTCGAGGCTCCTCAAAGCCCACTTGATTACTCTTCCTCCGAGAACATGAACAAAATTTTATAGCAATAACTCTTTTTATGCATATCATCAAGTGCATGGTCATTCCACCAACAAATATCAAACCTTGAGTAATAAAATAAAACTACTTAGTGATTGCAATGCTCTTCCATATATTTCAATGCACCTAATCATTCTAAGTAATAATGATTTTTATTATATGGTGTTGATCCTCACCATGTGGCATTTGTAGCTTTATGTGTTTTCTCATTACCATTCATGGTGGTACAATCTTAAGTGAAACCATATTTTCCATGGAAGCAACAAGATAGTCTATTGCATGGTTATCCTTGTCTCTCCACTTGGGTGGAAAGGATAAATAGTTTTTGGAGATGTGCATTCTCCTTGAGGATCCCCTCTTCCCCTCTTTTCCTTAAAATAGCAACATAGCAAGTATGTTGACATTTTAAGGGGGGCCATGTCCCCTAACCATTTCATAGATTTCTTGTGAGATTTTACTTATTGACATACCCCTTGGGTGGTGGTGTTGTTTATAATGCTCCTTGAGGCATGGTTATCAATTCATCCTTTGTGACATTAAACATTTATTCGTCCTCCATGACATTAAAATTTATGCACCCCCATAGGTGATTTTTGTGCACTCCCTAAAGTGTGGTTTGCATAGTCCTAGCATACTGGAGTTTGTTGGTTTAGCATCACAAATTTTCACCCATGACAATTTCACACTATGTTTTTCTCCCCCCTAAGTGCATGAACTTTATTGAACACCTAATTTCCTAAATTATGCATTTTGTGGCCCATTTTATCATTTTCTAAAAAAATGCATGTAAAAATCCAAATCATTCATTTAATACTTTGTCCCCCACACCTTAAGTCCTAAAAAATAGGGTTGGGATACAGTCACCTAGGGTGACTTAGTCCCCCTATATTTTCTCCAAAATTGAATATGTTGGAGTCAAACTTTTATTATTTAAATTTCAAATGCCCAATGTTAGCTATCAAGATTTAATTTTTGGGAAATTATAATAATTTCATATAAATATATAGTCATTTCAACATTTGAAAACTAATGAGAAATTATTGGAGAATTCATGATGAAACAATTATCAAGAAAGTAAAGAGAAGTCAAGAGTAGATTCATTGTAGAAATTCAACATCAAAGCATCATGTCAAAGTGTATGTGAGTTTTTTCATGTTTATGTTATCATATTGTTTGTGAGATCTAACCCTTGTAGGTCTTCAAGCAAATAAAAAAAAACAATCAAGCCTTGAGGAGATGTGCATGACATATGTCCTTCAAGGAAGCCATTGATGAGTAATGAGTTGCAATCCATTATTTATTTATCATTCATTTTATCATTTAGCCTTATCTCTCAAAAGGATAGGTTCTCTTTTATTGGCATTGCCATTGTGGAAGTGGAAACACTAACACGAGGTTTGATTGAGGCCAGCCCCTATATGGCACAACCCTTTCCCTCTTTTTAAATGTGTATGTTTCAAATCTAAAGAAGATTGGGAGATGCTTGAAGGTCAATTATACATTGTTGTAATCAAACACTACACTTTGACAATACACAAAAACAAAACTTAGTTATTGCAATATTCGATAGTGATCTGATTATGCAACATGAAGAAACAAAAGGCTCTGATCTGGCTCCCAAGGACAATGAAATTAGATTTGAAGTTCATCTACAAGGACATAGGCACCTTGGGTGACTTGGTCTTCCATTTTTAGCCTCAAATCCTTATCACAAGTGTACAAAACTCTGCTCAATCCATTTCTGTAGTCTGAATTTATCTGTGACATTCCAAATATATTATCTTTGCATTAAAATAGTTATTTTCATCGTTAGTCTAGTTCAATCATTGCATTTCAATCCTAAATCCATTCCAAGTTTGGTCAAGGGAAGGTTGACTCGCCTCTCAAGTTGTAAGTCAATCCTATACCTTGTCCAAATCCATAAAATCCCCACGAAAACAAATAAACAACCCCTCACATGAAAGTAGAAAAATGTGTCTAACCCTAAAAAGGTGCAAACCTCCTTTTTTTCTTTATTTCATTTTGGTGAACCTGACATGTTAACATTATAAAAATTCTGAAATCTAAACAAATTCATCCTAGATCTCGGTTTAGCATCACATTTTCTTGCATTGTTCATTTAGGAATTCATTTTTGCATCATAAAAGGCATAAAAATTCAAAAAAATACATATAATATTGCATCATAGGTTGCAATAGGGTTAATTTCAGTCATTATAGGTCAGATCTATATTCCAATTACACTTAAAAATTTGCATCAAGTCATTTAAATCTGAAATAAAATTTGAAAGTATTCATTACATTCATTTAAGCATCCTACATATAGATCAAAAAGTTAAAATTTTCATTGTTTTGTTTCAAAAAGGTATCAACATCATTTTCAAATTTTGACATCTTAGAATTAGTTAATTGTTACATTGTAGAATTGAAAATTGCATTTACAATTGTTTTTATTGCTTACACATTTTGAAAATTTGGCACCCTTGCATTCTTGCATTGCATAATCTTAAATTGAGAAAATTATGGAAAAATATTCACTGTTACACCTGTACACATAGAGGCACAAAAACCTTACACAATATCACAAACAGTCAAACTTTGAATTTTGTAAAACCCTATACAGGACATAGTCGCCCTAGGCGACTTGGTCCTGCTATTTTTGGCTTTAATTTTTCTCAGATATTTGTTTGTGTTTCCTATTTATTTCTACTTTTTGATTTATGCTTCTAAGTATTTTATTGTGAATGTTCAAATTTTTTGTGTTTATAGTGAGTACACCTAGTGTTTTGAAACTCGTATGAGCTTCATGACCTGGTGTCCTATTGCGAACACTTCGATGAGACGTAATTGTAGACTTATGTTATCCCACATTGTTGCTACATCTGTTGTGGATCCTGATTCCTCCAACTCTTTCATACAAGGTATTGCCAATACCATACCCATTTTGGACTTTACCCCTCATCCTACCATACCAATGATAGCTTCACAAACAAGCATGGATATTGAGACTATTGTTTCCCATGTTCTTGAAGAAAAAATAAAGAAATTGGACAAAGATATAAAAGGATTACAAAATTACTTGAGTATTGAATATTTGGTTGGACAAATAGTGCCTATAGTGGACAACCTAAGAAAATTGATTAAGGATGCTCAAGGATTAGAGGTTTTGTGTAGTCTAGCCCATATAGTTGATACTAACATCCCTATTATGGCTAGTTGCATTCAAGATTTGGGATACAATCAAAGCCAAGGAGTAAGTAAAATCTCCCTCCCCACAACTATACCCTTTATTCCTATATACAAATTCCCAACTATAGCTTCAACAATACAAAAAACCAATGGAATAAATCCAAGATTAGTGTTTTCCAATGGAAATCCTTATTGTTTTGTGACATCACATGTAGCACCTCCATATTCAATATCCCTCATAAATTTTCAACATAGTAGTCCACCAAGCACTTACACAATTCCACCATATTCACCAAATTCCCAAAATGTGTCAAACAATGATTCAGTCATAAACCAACTCTTGTAAAATGTAACATCATTACAACAACAAATTTCCACATTGAACCAAGCTCAAAATAAAAAAATACCACAATATTTCAAAAGGATCCCATTATCACTTAAAATTTTGAAAACTCCCATGCCACAAAACATAGATATACCTAGATTTGAGAAGTATAATGGTAAGGGAGATCCTAATATTCATGTATTAGCTTATACAACATTGTGTAGCAATTTCATCTTTGTAGATAAGCTCATATCTAAACTCTTTCCTAGTTCATTGAAAGACGTGACATTGGAATGGTTTTGTTGATTGGAAAATAACTCAATATATTCATTCAATGAATTGGTTAATGTGTTTCTCCAAAATTTCTAAGTGAACATTGGACCTCAAATTACATTAATTGATTTAGTGTGACGCAAACAAGGAAAACATGAAAAGATAACAGACTTCATAGGAAGATATCAGTTACTCTACTCATAAATCAATTATACTCTTCCTAATGCTGATGTTCAACAAGTTTTCAATAGAAATTTACAACCTGGCATTAGGGATAAGATCTTATTGATGAAATACCTATCCTTTACACATTTGTGTACAACTCTTCATGATTATGAGAATTCAGTTAGTCAATATGAAGAGGCATCTTCATTGTCTCCTACTGAGTGATCATAGTCCATACCTCAAAACAACTATTAACCATTAAAAAAGAAAAATAAGAACTTTATCAAGATAAGCACACCTCAAACAACTAGCCACATTGAGCCACAAGTCACAACCATAAGTTCAACTCCTTATCAATTTACGTCAAGAGATAAATAATTTTCCTAATTGCCTGATTCCCTTCATTGAATCATGTTACAACTTTTAAGCAAGAACATAATCCAATTACCTCTTATTAGACCTGTGGACACAATAAAACCTGTATCTCTAAATTTCAACCCAAAAGCCTTATGTCAATATCATCATACACATGGACATGATACAAAGTGATGTATGCATCATAAACATCAAGTGTAAGACCTCATTGATTATAATCACATCCAGTTGGCTGATATTAATGACAAAGGAAACAAATCCATTGCCCTACCAAACCAAAACTTGAAAATTTTCACAAATCTAATGCCAAATAATGCATCCAACTTTGTGCAAGCTTGTGATGATATGAATGATGATAAGAATGATGATGAGGATGGTATAGATAACATGGTTGCTCTAATAGAAGTTCAACCTCATAAGGGAAAAACCACTTTGTTACCTGGCATTGATTTCACATATATTGATGCATCTACACATGCTCCTGATGGTCCTCTCTATATCAGCATATGTATTAATGATAAACCTACACAAGGGATACTCATTGATCCTATATGCATAGAGAATGTGATCATTGAGGAATTATTGTATGTGCATGAGCTTTATCAAGATTCTTATGAATAATTGAAAGCATGGTTAAAAAATCACGACGGTTTTGCTCACCCTACGATAGGTTCAATAACTCTCTCACTCAAGTTGGGCCCAAAAAAACTAGATGCATCATTCTTTATCATTCCAATGTTAGACCAATTCTATGTGAATCTAGGTTATCCATGGCTACACTCCATGAATACTATCTCGTTGGTCATCCATAAGTGCATAAAGTTCCCATTTGAAAATCAAATATACACAGTGCATCATAGTGGGTTTAATCCTTGTCTTCCCATAGAAAATTTTCATTGGATTACTTTTGGCCTCAACCCATAGAACCTATTAAACTTCATGAGAACTTATTTTTTAGGTCTGTAAGAGAGGGGGACCATCGTGTGCAAGACCCCAGGTCACGAAGGGTCAAGACACGAGAGGATGCCCTAACTTACCTCAACAAGTGTATTATTTAGGGTTATGAGGATGAGAATGATGAGGACTATGATGTCCCACAATCACTCTACAATCCTGAGTTTCAATGCAGGGCTAGGCGAGTCAGTTTTTAGGTCCAACTCTGTGCCTCAAGGAGCTCTTTCCCTGAGGATGTTAGCGTGGACTCTAGATGACAACACGACACACTAGCATCTCTAAAGCGCATTGTAGTCCATACGGTCAGACAACAACAGATACAAGATTGAACTCACCAAAATGACTAACAACCTAGCTACTCAACTAAAAGGCCAGAATGACACTAGCAAGTAAATAAAGTATTCTCTAATATTATAAAGTAAATAAGCAAGAGTGATGAAAATGAGGAGGATCTCACCAATGAACTCATTCGCTAGCTGATCCTCCGAGAGCTCTCACACCTACACACAACAAGAGGGAAAATGTTGGGTGGCTGTATAGGGGCCTACCTCAATTAGACCCTCGTTTAGGTGTTTCCACCACCACAGATAGCCAAAAGAATGAGATAAAGAAGTAATAACGTAAAGAAAGCACAAGCACTACAAAACAGTAGTATGCTACTAAACTAAATGATAGAGGAGATGAGAGGGAAGCTTACCACTTCCACCAAGAGCACTCAAGGCTACTTGGGGGAGAAATGAGAGGAACTCAAGCCTCTGTTGCAAATGGTGTGGTCCCAAACGTGCTCTACTGAGTTGATGGAGTGAGATGTTGCTACAATGGAATTCTTGGAATGCTTCGAGTGAGTGAAAATGAGCTTGTGAGGTGATGTGAGAGTGCAAGAGTGAAAGCTTAATCTGTTGAAGAGTTCTTAAGAATTTGGAATGCAAGTTGAAAGAGTGAATATGAAGGAATGATGAAGAAAACGGCCATATTCAGGTTGGTTGGCCAAAGGAGGCGTTACAAATTCACTGCCAATGAGAAGAGTAACGCATCTGCGGGCTCAGTCGTAGGAATCTACCAGGGACGTAAGTGAGCCGCGTGGACGTCTGTGTGTCGCACGGGTGTCCCTGACAGAAATGCCTCCACCGACACACAAAATAGGTGCCACGTGGACCACCAACAATGGGCTTAAGTAAAAATAAGCCTCCAACTTTTGTTTTCTAAGGTGGATAAAGGCATAAAGGGGAATTTCACCTAGGGTACAAATTCGCTCTTATATAAGGTCATATAAAAAATTCAAGGCAAAGTGCATAACAGAGTTATCCCTTAGAAATACTCTTGAAAATGATAGAGCTATGGTTATTTCTTCCACCCCAAAAGTTTTGGATGAACCCATGTTCGAGGAAAATTCCCTTCCAAATAAATAGGGTATGTATGTTGTACTCCCTCCACCCATATCATACAAAAGACAAAGAGACAATTGCATGATTCCCTTTGTGCCTCTGAAGGAAAAATAAGTGTATAGACCTACGGAGACAATAGTTTCCCAACCCCCGGTGGTCCCTTCAATTCCTAACCTGAGGGAAGAAAAGATACCAATGGTCAAGAAATCAGCCCTTACACATTCATAAATTGAAAATTGAACAAGAAGAAACATAAATTCTAAAGAGCATAGGCACAGACTTTGTTCTCTTGCTCATCAATTGGAAGAAAAGAATAAAACATCACATGACGATCAAACATTTATTGAAACAAATCAAGATGAGTTTCCACCTTCACCAAAACAAAACTGAAATAAGAAAAATACAATTGACATTGTCATTAAACCACCCATTGTGATAAATTTAGATGATGAAGATGAGGAAGCTAAAATTGATGAACAAGTGCATAACGAGATATCTTTGTTGTTTTCAAAGTCTATGGATTTAGATGGGGGAAACCGTGATGATCCTCTTGATGAGAGTGACTCACCATGTGTTGAGCCTGGTGATTCTCTTAGTATGAAACTTTTTGTAGTCCCTTTGGCTAGTTTTATTCCTTCTATATATGATGAGGAAGATTGGGACATAGATGATTTTCTTTAGATTGGATCACATGTGCGGTAACCTTTGTGTTTACTTTATTTGTTCTTTGTGTTTTCTTGCACGTGATGTGATGATGTCAATTCAAAGCTTATTTGCATTATGATAGCAAAGATGTATACTAGCCCTAGATTCGTGGATCCATCCTATGTTCATCTTTTGTTTTGTTTGTATTGTATTTGGGGGCAACCCCTTATCATGAAGCAAATTTATTTGGAAACATATCATTGGCTTAGGGCTTTCCAAAAAAGCTCTCATGTCTTTATCACATGGAATTTATCATTTTTCTAGCTTAAAACAATTGCTCACAACATGGTGTTTTAGAATTTATTTAAGGTGGGGGCATGCATTACATTATGTGCTTCACTTTATTCACACACACTAAACTTAGTGATGCGTTGAAATAACAATTTTTTCTTCACTTCATTCACACATGCTAGACTTAGTGATACGTTGACATAATAATTTTTGCTTCACTTTGTTCACATGTTCTAGGCTTACTGATGTGTTAGCATAAGCAATTATTGCTTCACTTTGTTCACACTTGTTGGACTTAGTGATGTGTTGACATGACATTTTGGTTATTTTGTAACACCTTATCAGAATTATCAAGGAGTATAATTCTTGGTATGCTTGACATGGGTACACACCTACTGAGAATCTATCCTCACTAGTCCTTGTGTGTTTCTCATTTTGTTACTTTGTCATGGGGGCTCACCTAGTGAATATCAAACTTCACTATCCCATGTTGCCTTCAGTTTGTGATTCACCTAGAAAATATTAGAATTTGTTAGCTCGTGATTCATGAACACCTTAGGTATGGATCCTAGCATAACATAACTTGCTATTCTATGATATTCATACCCTTCCTTTGCATTTTGTGTTGATATTGTGTATGTTTTCTTGTTGCATTGCATACATGTGTGTTTCTTTGTGCTTATGTTGGTTTTCCATCGGATCTTGAATCTTGGGGGCTTGTGCACTCCCCCTAGATTCATTTTCATCCTACCTCCTCAACATTTGGACAATCAGACCCCTCTTGAAATATTTTCTACTTTAATGTGAGTCTAAGCATAAGTTCATACTCTCACTAAAGTGTGGGATAAATGTAGTGTCATAAATTGTCACCCATGACAATTTCACACTATTTTTTTTCTCCCCCTAAGTGCATGGACCTAATTGAACACCTAATTTCCTAAATTATGTATTTCATGGCCTATTTTATCATTTTTTGACAAGTTACATGTAGAAATAAAAATAATTCATTTAATACTTTGTCCTCAACACCTTAAATCTTACAAAATAGGGTTGGGACACAGTAACCTATTGTGACTTAGTCCCCCTATTTTTCCTCCAAAATTGAATATATCAGAGTTGATATTTTATTATTTGAATTTCAAATGTCCAATATTGGCTATCATGATTTAATTTTTGGGAAATTAGAATAATTGCATATAAATACAATCATTTCAACATTTGAAAACTAATGAGCAATTATTGGAGAATTCATGATCGAGCAATTATCAAAAAAGTCAAGAGTAGTGAAGAGGAGATTTATTACAAAAATTCAACATCAAAGCATCATGTCAAAGTGTATGTGAGTTTGTTCATGTCTATGTTATCATATTGTTTGTGAGATCTACCCTTATAGGTCTTCAAGTAAATCAAGAAAACAACAATCAAGCCTTGAGGAGATGTGCATGACTTTAGTCCTTCAAGGAATCCATTGATGAGTGATGAGTTGCAATGCATTGTTGATTCATCATTCATTTTATCATTTAGCCTTATCCCTCAAAATCATAGGTTATCTTTCATTGATTACCATTATGGAAATGGAAACACTAACATAGGGTTTGACTGAGGTAAGACCCTATATGGAACAACCCTTTCCCTCTCTTAGAATGTGAAAGTTTTAGATTTGAAGAATATTGAGAGAAGCTTGAAGGTTAATTATTCATTGTTGTAATCAAACCCTCACCTTGACAACAAACAAAAACTTAGTTATTGTAATATTTGATAGTGATCCGACTGTGTGACACAAAGAAATAAAAGGCTCTGCTCTGGCTCTTAAGGACTATAAAATTAGATTTTAAGTTCATTTATAGGGACATAGCCACCCTGGTAAAAAATTTCTTCCATTTTCATACCCAAATCCATATCACAGGTGCACAAAACTCTGCTCAATCCATTTCTATAGTATGAATTTATCTGCGACATTCCAAATTTCCCATCTTTGCATCATTAGTATAGTTCAATCATTGCATTTCAATCCTAAATACATTCCAAGTTTGGTCAAGGGAAGTTTGACTCACCTCTCAAATTGTAATTCAATCCTATATCTTGTCCAAATCCATCAAACCCCCGTGAAAATAAACAAACAACCCCTCACATGAAAGTAGAAAAAGGTGTCTATCCCTAAAAAGATGTGAACATCCAAAATTGATTTACACCCTTTTTTGTTCATTTTAGTTGGTCTATGAGTTTAGAGCATTTTCAACATGGCCACTTAGCATAACACAACTTGCTTGCCAATGGAGCCATGTGTTTCATGAGTATCTTAGCATAAAATAACTTGCTAGCCTTGTGGAACCCATCATATTGCATGGACACCTAGTATAACACAACTTTCTAACCAGTAGATCTATCTAGCTCAAGAGTGATTTTGCATCCTTATGAGAGCACCATTTTTTTTAAACAACACATTCGATGGATGACATTTGGTATTTGAGACTAGGTTCTCTTTACCTTATTGAATCAAATCCTTTTTGTACTAACCTTGTGTTTTTGTTTTGTGATTATTGTATGTTATGTGTTTACATCATGTTTGCATCATGTTTGCATTGTGTTTGTATTGTGTTGGCATAATGTTTATGTTCATGTTATGTTTGCATTATATCATGTTATATGTCTTCATTGTGTATGCTTCATTTTTGTCATATTGAATTTCACTTCACATGTGTGTTTCTTTGTCCTCATTTTGTCTCACCATAGGATCTTAAATCTTGGGGGCTACCACACCCCCTAGATTCATTGCCATCCCATCTCTTCAATATTTGGAAAATTGAACCCATCTTAAAATTTTCTTACTTTAATGTGAGTCTGAGCTTAAGTTCATACTCTCACTAAAGTGGGGGCTAAATGTAGCATTGTAAATTGTTACCCTTGACAATTTTACACTACCTTGACACTCTATTTTTCCTATAACTTAATTATAATAATAATTTACCAATTTTGGGGCTAGATTAATAAAGTACATTTAATTCCCTATCATTGCTATAAATTTAGGCCAAAAAGTGCTAGACAAGGGCACCAAGGGTGCTCTAGTCCAAAAAGAAAAGTTTTGAAAGTTTGAAATTTTGATTGGTGGGATTTTATGATTTGAAAATGACCCTAGGTTGGCCCCTACTCAAAATGATTAATTAAAGGGTAAGTGCACAAATTTTTGACATAATTAAGATTCCACTTTGGTTTTTTCCTCAAATTGAACATTTAGCAAGCACCAAATTTGGTGATTGCCAAATGTTAAAGTTGTTATAAAAAAAACATTTTTACCTTCTGTTGTTGAAACCCGCAAGAGCTTTGCATTTTTCTCCTCTCCAATCCGTGATCACCAAATACATAGCCATTTTTTCAATTGGATCTTGTGAAATCTTCATCAAGATGCCACCAAGATGTTGAGGAGGTCAAAGAGGTAAGTATCTTTGCTTTTTAGTTTCAAATTTTTGTTAAATTGTAGATTGGACTAGGTCTTTTTAATTAAAATTTGTTTTAATTTTTAGGAAATGAATTTCCACCCCCCAAATGTTGAAAATCCTCCATCACCTCCTCATGAAGACCCTCATGAACAAGAACCACATCAAAATCCTCCCCTCAATTCCTAGAAATCCCCCAGGAACACAAGAAAAACTCTAGGGCAACTAAAAAACAACAAAAAAGAACTCGAGGAATTAATTACAAGGCTAAAATATACTGTTGCAACAAACCCTCATTGGAGAGGCCTTTTTGAATCCCTATAGTCTATCTTATCTAATGTAGGATTAATGAGTTCACAAATTAATTTTTGGTCCAATAAGAGGGAGAAAAAAAACCAATTTTATACAAACAAATTTTGTATGAGAAAGTAAAGAAAAAAAAATATTAACAAATATGACTTGTGTTCCCTCTTTACCGACCCACGAACCAATAAACCTTTATCAACTAGATGCAAGAGGTTCTGCATCCATTAGTGCTACCACAAAGGGATAAGAATAATTTTTGGATAGGTGGTGGATGGCTTTTGACCAACCTTCGTGCAATAACTATGAGGTGCCACAATACTTTTTGAGGAAAATCTATTGTGAATTTTTCCTCAATGAGATTCCAGATTATTTTGACTATCAAGATTTCTATGGTAGAGGTGGGGGATCCACACATAATAGAGTGGGGGCACAATGTAACCCAAAATTGACATCAAGACCCTTGGATAGACCCATGGTGGAGCATGTGACTATTCCTTCCATTATGAAGGATAGTGTTGAGGTGGACACCTTGGACTCCATTAGCTCACTAACTCAGAGTTTTGTACAATATGCGAGGCGTCTAGTACAAGGTGATATGGGTGAGTCTTCTAGGATTGGAGTTCCAATCCATTTTTGTCACTCTTGCAATGTTGTTTGCACATATGATCCTAAGAGTAATCGAGATGCAACTACAGAGGGGATGGTTACATGATAAAGTCTTTGTTAAAAAAAAATTCAACATTTATACTTAGGTAAATTTCAACAAGTTCATTTAATTTTGTTAATTAAATTATTCTAAAATTTAAGAATAACTAAATTAGTAGAATTATTATGAAGAAAATTTAGGTTCAGAGTGTTCATGCTTCTTGCAACATTCCCCTAGATCCCTATTTCATGATGTCGTCGAGTCCACAAGTATGTAACCAGTAAAGAAATATAATTATTACATGTAAATTGTTGAAACTTATATGAATGGTTTTCTCATAACTCACTTTGGATGTCAAATAATTTGATGGTGGACCTTTGACATCAACACCTCACACTTATCATCGTTGAAAAACTTTCACCCAGGTAACCTTTATTCATTAATGGTGTTGTAGAACAATGTTAGGTAGTTTTGGTAATTTGAACAACATTTGTTGTTTCAAATTTTTAGATGTTGAAATCAGATACTCCTCCTGATGTTCATGCCACAATGGACCATGGTGTTGCTATAGCAGTAGAATTTTTTTATCCTTTTATAGAGATATGAGACAAATTAGTAAATTTCACATTATAATTATTCCTTTATTGGTTTATTATTGAAAATTTTAATGATACTTGTATGTAGTTTAATTGCTATCTTGATGCTTGATACAAGGGCTTGTCACTCTAGATCATGAATGCTCCCCTATTGTGGATGAACATGCTAATTATTTGTATGTGATAAAGTGATTATTCTATTATATGTCATTCCATAATTCAATTTCTATATATATTAATGTCTATACTTTTTATTGTATTAGATGAGCCTCCAGACAAGTCTAGAGAGGAGGATGAGTAAGTGCACTCAAAGGCCACTAAAATCACATGCATCTCCATCTAATTGATAGTCAAAGGAAACTCATGATCTATTTCCTTCCCCTACTGGGAAATGAATATGTATTAGGATCCTTTGTTGTATGCCTATGAGGAATTTTTGAACATATGTTTTGTATCATGGATATGTGAAATTTTATGTCCATATGTCTTTTTTGCAAGCCTATTTGACTTTATTGGATATATTTTATACTTTTATCGACATATAACATTGTATGGCCTTATGGATTTTTGGTTAATGCAAATATTTTTTACCACTGTTATCCATATTTACCCTAGAAATGATTAAAATAAAACATGACCTTTCCTAGCATAAAATTTCCCACTCAGACATGTTAGTACTATTGGTTTGGATGCATGATGAATAAAATAAACATTATGCCACTTTGCAACTTTCTCTTCAATGCATTTGATGATTTTTTAACATGAGAAAACTTGTTTCCATGACCAAATAGATTGGAGATATGAAAAATTGAGAGAGGTTATTGTAGAGGGACCCTACATGATCTTGTACCTTCAGATAAAATATTCCTAAGTGCCATGATTTATGAGAAACAACTCGTCAAAGTTCACCAATTTTTGGAATTTAGGGCTCTTAAGAGAAAGTGCCGACACAATGTGGCCTGAAACGATCTGACATGCTAGGGTGTGAAACATGACCTTTCCTAGCATAAAACCACCCACCTGGATGTGTTGGTGCTATAGGTTTGGTTGGAAAATGAACATAATGAAACTTATGCCACCTTGCAACTTTCTCTTAAATGCATTTGATGCTTATTTCAACGTGGGAAAACTTGTTGCCATAACCAAATGGATTGGAGATATAAAAAATTGAGAGAGGTTATTGTAAAGTGACCCTATGTGATCCTATACCTTTAGATATAAAACTTCTAAGTTCCATGGTATTCAAGAAATAACTCGTCAAAGTTTGCCATTTCTTTGCACTCAGGGCTCTAAAGAGAAAATGCCAGTACAATGTAGCCTGGAATGATTTGATATGTTGGGGTGTGAAACAATACCTTTCCTAGAATAAAACCACCCACCCATACATGTTGGAAATGCTGGTTTGGCCAAATTAAAAACATCAAAAAAATTATGCCACCTTGCAACTTTCTCTTCAATGCATTTGACACTTTTTTCAACGTGCAAAAAATTGTCAACATAGCCAAATGGATTGGAGATATTAAAAATTGAGAGAGGTTATTATAGAGGGACCCTAATTTCCCCTATAAATTTAGATAAAAATTTCTAAGTTCACAATTTTTGAGAAACAACTTGTCAAATTTTCCACTTTTTAGCACTTAGGGTTTTAAGTGAAAGCACCTATATAATGTAGCCTAGAGATTGACTGGGCATGCTAGGGTGTGAAATAGAACCTTTCCTAGAATAAAACCACACACACGAACATGTTGGCACTACCAATTTGGCCGCATGATGAATATAACAAAAAATATGCCACCTTGCAACTTTCTCTTTAATGCATTTGATGTTTTTTAACATGCAAAAACTTGTTGCCACGATCAAATATATTGGCGATATGAAAAAATGAAAGAGGCTATTGTATAGGGACCCTACATGACCCTATACCTTTAGAAAAAATGTTTCTAAGTTCCACAGTTTTTGAGAAATAGCTCATCAAAGTTCACCACTTTTTGGCACTTAGGGCTTTTAAGAGAAAGTGTCAACAAAATGTAGCCCGGAATGATTCGACATGATGGGGATGCAAAATAGGACCTTGTCGAGCATAATCCCACCAAATCGAACATTTTTACACTGTTAGTTTGATTGCATGATGAACAAAACAAAAATTATGCTACCTTGCAACTTTCCTTTCAATGCATTTGATGCTTTTTCAACTTGCGAAAACTTGTCACAATGGCCAAATGGATTGAATATATGAAAAATTGAGAGGTTATTATAAAGAGACCCTATGTGACCCTATAACTTTAGAAAAATATTTCTAAGTGCCACAACTTACAAGAAACACTTGTCAAAGTTTGCTACTTTTTGGCACTTAGGGTTCTTAAGAGAAAACACCAACACAATGTATCTGAGAATGATCCAACATGCTGGGGTGTGAAACAAGACCTTTCTTAGAAAAAACCAACCGAATCATATGTGTTGGAACTATCAATTTGACCGCATGAGGAACATAACAAAAATTATTCTATCTTGCAACTTTCTCTTCAATACATTTGATTTTTTTTTCAATGTGTAGAAACTTGTCACCACAACCAAATGGATTGAAGATATAAAAAACTAAGAGAGGTTATTATAAAGGGACCCTACATGACCCTATACCTTTAAAAAAAATATTTCTAAGTTCCATGGTTTTTCGAGAAACAACTCATCAAAGTTTTCCACTTTTTGGTACTTAGAGCTCTTAAGAGAAAACATCGACACAATGTAGCTTGGAATGATCCAACATATTGGGGTACTAAGAAAGAAATTTCCTAGCATAAAACCACCCAATCAGATGTGTTACAATTGTTGGTTTAGCCACATGATGAGCAAAATGAAAATTATGCTACCTTGCAACTTTCTCTTCAATGCATTTGACACTTTTTTCAATGTGCAAAAACATGTTTCCATGACCAAATGGATTAGAGATATGAAAAACTGAGAGAGGTTATTGTAGAGGGACACTACATGACCTTGTACCTTCAAAAAAAAATTTAAGTGCCACATTTTTTGAGAAACAACTCATGAAAGTTTACCACTTTTTGACAGTTAGGGCTCTTAAGAGAAAGTGTCGACACAATGTAGCCTGGAACGATCCAACATGCTGGGGTGTGAAATAGTACCTTTTCTAACATAAAATCACCCACCTAGACGTGTTGGCACTATCTATTTGGCTACATAGTGAACATAACAAAAAGTATGACTTTTGACAAGTTTTTACTAAACACATCTGGCACTTTTTACAATATTTGAAAAATTATCACCATGGCCAAGTGGATTGGAGATTTCAAAATTTGACAAAGGTTATTATGGAGAGAACCTATATGACCCTATACCTTCAAATGAAATGTTTGTAGGTGCCATGGTTTGTGAGAAAAATTCTACCAAAGTTTACCACTTTTTGGCACTTAGGGCTCTTAATAGAAAGTGTCGACACAATGTAGCCTGCAATGTTCAAGTGAGATGGGGTGCAAAATAAGACCTTTTCTACCATAAAAAAAACCCATCCAAATGTGTTGGAATTTTTGGTTTAGCCCCATGAAACACTAAATACAAAGTTATGACTATCTTAATAAATTTATGATTTTCCTAATGAACTTATGGAAATCTTAATGAACCTTAGACCATTCTAATAAAGTTATGACAGTCCTAATGAACCTATAAATGTCACAATATCAAGTTATGAATTCCCTAATGAATTTATGACTACTCTAATGAACCTATGGCTATCATAATAAACCTATGACTATCCTAAAAACCTTATAAATTGCTAAAATCAAGTCATTTATTCTTTTTAATAAATCAAAAAGTACCCCCAACTCATGTATGCACATAAACCCTTCTATTTTTCATAAATAAAGTAAAAATGATATTTTCTATCATGATAAAGTTCACCAAACTAAATCTAGATGACACCCTTGATATTTCAAGTTCATTTTTATCATTCCCTTAGGCCTTAATGCATTTACAACTCATAGAAAACTTAAATGCATGATACAAACTAATTAAAAGAACACATGAAAATATGTAATTATTTTTTTATAGATAGGGATCTTGAATCATGAATGATTCAAATAGGGAAAAATGGTTAAATAAATATCATGTATTATTACCCCACATGGATCACAATGAGTTACAAAACTAGTTACATCCTCAATTAACACATCAAGCGTACTTGCATGATATGAAAACATCAAGCGTAAAGAGGCTATAGAACATGTGGATTAATCATGAAGAGGATGGAACGTAGGCTAGAATAATAAGAGTGCATGGAAGGAGAATAGTCAACTAGCAACATAAAGGGAAGATAGATTGTAGAGAGTTATAAATAGTACAATTGCAAGGGATGAATAGTGGGAGATTTGTGAGGAAAACCATTGGGATTTTCTCACAATAGCATGGACATGGATGAGTAGTCATAAGAATATTTAGTTGAGTATGGAAGTTGTGTGAGTGAGGAGACAATTGTGTATTTAAGGAATTGAGTGTGTGTATGAGAGTGAATAGGGGAAGCAAAAGTACTTGCATATAAACAAGTAAGCAATACATCGACATCAATACCCTCAAGGAGGTCCATATTTTATGATACATATTTTAATAACCAAAATAAAGTGATTAATAGCATGACTTTACAAATCCAATGTACATACAAAACAATCCAAGGAACCATCTAGGTTTGCTCTAATATTTATTGTGTCAAGTATTGCCTCATGGCTAGACTCACGAACCTTCCACAAGTTCTTGTTCAATGGTATACCCGCATATTTGATCAAATTAGTATTGGATGCCACAAAAAGGTTTACATAATGAGAACCTTTTGATGCATGTCAAAGTCTTCTAATATCTAGACATCAAACTTCTTAATTAGGTACCTTCTAAGACATGTTCCAGTAACAACCACCAACCCTGTAGGATATTCGATGTTTTCTCCATCTATAATAGGGGTCTCCAACTTATTTTTAGCCTCAACACAATAACACAAGTAATAATGTGTTCCCTCTTCATTGTCTTCATCTACAATGACTGCATAATCATGCTTTGCATTGATATGTGTATCTAATTAGATGAATTTAGTCAACATTACAAAAATAATACAAAGTAAGATAAAATTAGGAATTTTGTAAACTATACAAGTAGATATATTACCTAGTTAAACTAGATTTGATACTTGATCAAAGTGAACTGATGATTCCATCTATGTGATTTGTAGTTCCATCAAGAGTCGACACCTCTCAAGTGGGATTAGACTTCTTAAGCACCATTCACCAATCCACTCCTTTCACTCACACTCATTCCAAGCTTGATCTGTGCATGAAGAACAAAATCATACCATCTTCTACGCATGGACATTCCATGAACCTGCATTAGAGCTTCTAAAAGAGTGTAGCTCACTCGATCCTATCAATGTACAATAATCCTTATATTTTACGATGTCAATATCATCTACCAACCAAAAAATATACGAAATGAAGATTTACCTTCATTACTTGGACCTATTATAGCATTAAACCACTTGGCAATAGATTTTGCATCTGTCAACTTTAGATTTTCTTTTTTACTTTAACTCTTCTCATGCTAAGGCTCTTTTAATACATGCTCTTGCACCATCATGCTCCCCCTTTCCATGCTCGACCTTAGATAAATTCCACATATGTTGAACACTAGTGATCTTATGCATCCTGCTCAACCAATAAAATATTTGATACTTCTTGAATTGTGATGTATAATTATCTGACCATATGATATGCTAATGAAATGATATATCCCTAATAGCCAAATCACAATATAACATCTGAAATAAACCTTGCATGAAATCTATAGAATGTGTGTGATCATCACTGATGTAAAAATGATAATCTCGCATGAATGAATGCTATATGTACAAATATAGCAACCTGTGTGGAGTTGTAATACTATGATTGCATCTCGTTTTGTGGCTGTAGTGTGTAGTTCTTTGTAAATTCGACAACTGAAATGATGATATCAAGTGGAAATGTATCATTACATAACTTGAATTGTGATTCCAACCATTGAGCTTTATGGGTATGTCTTACATACTCATACACTATATTCTCACAAAAATGCCCATAAATTGATACACTAGAATCTTTTCACTGACCAATTCACATTTTTTTGCTTCTTTTCCATCTTTTAGACTATAGACCACTATCTTATATTTTCCAAATTCCACTATTTCATTTCCAATCACATGTGTACTATCCATATGTTCATAAATTGGAAAATTTTGCAAGCCACCACAATGAACACATGTGCCATCCAAGAATAAGTTCTTGTAAAAAAATTGACCACCACTCTTTCCCATAAAATGCTAGATATGAAATCCCTTGAAGATCTAGTTGAATCCCTTATGTTACATTCATTCAAAACATTTTTTAGTATGAAAATATACACATATATGTCGATAAACATCATAATTATTAGAAAATTAAGTATGTACTCCATAACAATTTGTGTATGTGATTTATTTTTACATAAAAAGCTTTACCATTTCAAAATATCTTTGACTAATTTTAATTTGAGGATACATCTTTTGAAATTTGACAAAAAAATATGTTTGAATCTATAGACACGTAAAATATAAAACAATTGACCACACTCTTTCCCATAAAATGCTAGATATGAAATCCCTTGAAGATCTAGTTGAATCCCTTATGTTACTTTCATTCAAAACATTTTTAAGTATGAAAATATACACATATATGTCGATAAACATCATAATTATTAGAAAATTAAGTATGTACTCCATAACAATTTGTGTATGTGATTTATTTTTACATAAAAAGCTTTACCATTTCAAAATATCTTTGACTAATTTTAATTTGAGGATACATCTTTTGAAATTTGACAAAAAAATATGTTTGAATCTATAGACACGTAAAATATACCAATTGACATTTTGCATCTGATCCCGACTACTAACATCGTTTCATCTTGAATCATCCCTCGGTCTAACCATTTAATCAAATCTCCTTATCTGATTAAATTCATCAATATTCCTCTCTTAATTAAATAAATCATTTTATCTAATTAAGTCACTCTCTTTTGTTAATTAAATCAATACATATGATCTAATTATCCCTATTTAATTAAATAATTAATTTTATTTGATTAAATCTCTAAAGTCTATCTATTAAATGAAATAAATTAAAACCTTATTTAATTTAATCTAACACCATCTCTTTTAATTAAATAAAATCAAAATCTTTATTTAATTAATCTCTTATCACATTCTTCTCATTATTTGATTTAAATAAATCCTAAAATTTAAGTCAAACAGGTCACATCATCTAATCCCTCATTAAATTAATTAACCCTTGATTAATTTAATCTCTTATCATGTCCCATCCTCTAGATTTTGCAAGTTGCACATGAAAATAGATTTAATTCATTTATTAAATCTCTATTTTCCTCACAAGGCATCTTTTGGAATATCCTTCAAGTTTGAATTCAAAAATCCAAGTGGACATGTACATCCAACAAGGCAATAACTCCATCTTACATGTCCTTTTCCTTGAGCCAAGTGGCATTTATTGCATTTTCCCTTCCCTCTTGCAAGTCATTTCAACAAAATTGAAATTCAAAAATATGCATTTATTGGCACAATCCTCAAAACTTGCATCCATTCATAGCCTTCATAGACATTCATCCATCTTGGAATTCTATAAATAAAGAGCTCATATCCTCATTTTAACATCCACAAATTATGCAAAGTTATTATGCTAAAATATTTAGCCATTTCCATCAAACATCATTGAATCATAGCTAGGTTATGTAGGTTTTTAGCTTGGAAGCATTCATCCTTCATCAACAAAGTGGATCACTCATCAACATATCT
>VDFB02322657.1:48307-114281 GCA_007258455.2 Sequoia sempervirens | reverse complement strand
TGACCATATGATATGCTAACAAAATGATATATCCCTAATAGCCAAATCACAATATAACATCTGAAATAAACCTTGCATGAACTCTATAGAATGTGTGTGATCATCACTGATGTAAAAATGATAATCTCGCATGAATGAATGCTATATGTACAAATATAGCAACCTGTGTGGAGTTGTAATACTATGATTGCATCTCGTTCTGTGGTTGTAGTGTATAGTTCTTTGTAAATTCAACAACTGAAATGATGATATCAAGTGGAAATGTATCATTACATAACTTGAATTGTGATTCCAACCATTGAGCTTTATGGGTATGTCTTACATACTCATACACTATATTCTCACAAAAATGCCCATAAATTGATACACTAGAATCTTTTCACTGACCAATTCACATTTTTTTGCTTCTTTTCCATCTTTTAGACTATAGACCACTATCTTATATTTTCCAAATTCCACTATTTCATTTCCAATCACATGTGTACTATCCATATGTTCATAAATTGGAAAATTTTGCAAGCCACCACAATGAACACATGTGCCATCCAAGAATAAGTTCTTGTAAAAAAATTGACCACCACTCTTTCCCATAAAATGCTAGATATGAAATCCCTTGAAGATCTAGTTGAATCCCTTATGTTACATTCATTCAAAACATTTTTTAGTATGAAAATATACACATATATGTCGATAAACATCATAATTATTAGAAAATTAAGTATGTACTCCATAACAATTTGTGTATGTGATTTATTTTTACATAAAAAGCTTTACCATTTCAAAATATCTTTGACTAATTTTAATTTGAGGATACATCTTTTGAAATTTGACAAAAAAATATGTTTGAATCTATAGACACGTAAAATATACCAATTGACATTTTGCATTTGATCCCGACTACTAACATCGTTTCATCTTGAATCATCCCTCGGTCTAACCATTTAATCAAATCTCCTTATCTGATTAAATTCATCAATATTCATCTCTTAATTAAATAAATCATTTTATCTAATTAAGTCACTCTCTTTTGTTAATTAAATCAATCCATCTGATCTAATTATCTCTATTTAATTAAATAATTAATTTTATTTGATTAAATCTCTAAAGTCTATCTATTAAATGAAATAAATTAAAACCTTATTTAATTTAATCTAACACCATCTCTTTTAATTAAATAAAATCAAAATCTTTATTTAATTAATCTCTTATCACATTCTTCTCATTATTTGATTTAAATAAATCCTAAAATTTAAGTCAAACAGGTCACATCATTTAATCCCTCATTAAATTAATTAACCCTTGATTAATTTAATCTCTTATCATGTCCCATCCTCTAGATTTTGCAAGTTGCACATGAAAATAGATTTAATTCATTTATTAAATCTCTATTTTCCTCACAAGGCATCTTTGGAATATCCTTCAAGTTTTGAATTCCAAAATCAGAGTGGACATGTACATCCAACAGCATGATAACTCCGGCATACTTACATGTCCTTTGCCTTGAGCCAGTGGCATTTATTGCATTTTCCTTCCCTCTTGCAAGTCATTTCAACAAAATTCAAATTCAAAAATATGCATTTATTGGCACAATTATCAAATCTTGCACATCCTTCATCCACTCATAGATTGACAAGTGGCATCATGCCATTGGATGAATATTAGTCCCACATTGCTCAAATTTGGACATTCATCCATCTTGGAATTCTATAAATAAAGAGCTCATATCCTCATTTTAACATCCACAAATTATGCAAAGTTATTATGCTAAAATATTTAGCCATTTCCATCAAAACATCATTGAATCATAGCTAGGTTATGTAGGTTTTTAGCTTGGAAGCATTCATCCTTCATCAACAAAGTGGATCACTCATCAACATATCTTCAACATATCAATCTTGCATCATAGGAATTGGGAAAGGGCCAATTTTTACATCAAATTGGCACCAATTCCCCCATGGGATCATGAGTTTGCAAATTTAAATTAGGATTCAATCTATTTTGTTGTTTTCATTGTGTTCTTCATTGTTTATTTTCCTAACTTGAGTTTTGTAAATGGATTTCATGGGGAATCCTTGTTCTTGCTTGCAATCTCTAACTTAATGTGTTTGTTCTCATTATTTTGTAGGTATTTGGATATATTTTTTATCCTTTTTTCTGATTTTTTTTTTTTTGCTTTTTTCATTTTTTTGTTGTTACCAAGACGCCTGTTTTCCAGGTTTTCACCAAGGTAACCATTTTTTCAGGACATTTTCTATTTTTTTTGGATTTTTGGTTCTATGCCTTGGAAGATTTAGGCATAAAACTTTTTGAGGTGAGAGCTATTCATGGGCTCTTGCAGACGTTCCCCTTCGGGTGTTGATAACTGATATGCCCCTGACTTGTAACTTGTTGTGATATTAAATGGTCCCAACCAACTGGGTTCAAATTTTCCTTTGTTGCTTGGGTTTGGGACATTCTTCTGATTCTCCTTTAATACTAGTTCTTTGATTTGGAAAGTCATGCTTTTGATTTTCTTATTATAGCTCCTTTTGAGTCTATTTTGATAAACTTGCAAATGATTCAAAGCACCTATACGTCGCTCATCCAGTAGCATCCGCACCATAGCTTGGTCCTGTTTTCGTATCATGATCCCTCCTTGTACTATTCGGCCCATCCTCAAGGTCAGTTTGTCCTACCTTTATTAGAGTAGTCTATTGCATCACATTGGGGGCATGTTCTTATTGGATCGGATTCATGTATATTCTTGAAGTCCTAAAATCAAAAAATCCAAAAACATCAAAACATCAAAAAATCCAAAAACATTCAAAACATATCATCAAAATCCCAAAATAGGTCAAAATGTCAGTCAGAAAAAGTCAAAAACAAAGTCGTCTTGTCAAACTACATCATCTTTGAGCTTGAACGTAGGCAAGGTTGATCTTTGATAATCCTCCAAGACATTTAGGTCAATCCTTTAGGAGTCTTTCATAATAAACTGACATCTCATCATGTATATCGTCATATGTAAATTGGTCAAGTCGTCAGTCGAACTACGTGGTCTCTACGTGTATAACATAGGCAAGGCTCATCTGTTGATCAACCCCTAAGGCCCCTAGGATAAGTCTTTAGGTTAGTATTTTGGTCAAAATCTTGGAAAATCCCAAAACAATGGAAAATTGAAAATCAAAACATTTGAAAATCTCAAAAAATGCCAAAAAAATAGCCTCAAAACATTACAAAATGTCAAAAAAATCCAAATATTTGAAAAAAATCCATCCATCTCATCTCGCTTGCACCCGCAATAACATCATTCATAATAAATGATTGTCATCCTCAATCTTTGGTAAAAAAATCAGAAACATGTCTAATAGGTCAACAGTGAAAACTCAAAATGTCAAGTCTTAGGTCTAATTCGGTACATAAACAAGTTGATCATCTCTTTGTGTCGGTAACTCATCATCCAAATTGGTCCCATATCAATCATTTGAAAGAATGCTTTGGATAAATGAAATGACATGCTACCATCCACTAACATGTCCTAGGATGAATGCTTCCTACAATGGGCATTATCTTTTGGCAATAGTTTTGGCTCTTATCCTTGAAAACACATCCCCTTTTGGTTAGCGATATTGAAGAACATTAGCTTGTTTGTTTACTTTGTCTTTATCCTTTTGATTTATCTTATTGCGCTCATTCCAAGAAATTCTTGATGATATCCGAATAGAGGATTTAGAGAAATAGGAATGGGGCAACAATCATTATCTTTTTTCTGCTATGCTTGTTGGACGTTCTTGTAATAGAACCCTGGCGAATACTTGCTTTGTTAGGTATGTATGGATGGGGTTTTGGGCAACTTGTTAATTATTACATTGATAGGTTATACCTTTCTATGTTTTGGTCCGAGGTGTTTGAAAATTCTGAAGTGCATCCTAGCAAGGTTTTCATATGTCAGGTGTGAACAAGGATACTCCTATCTACTTGTCAAGTCAAAGTCCATCACACTAGGTACAACGCCATCCTAGTTTTCTATACCTTGATGCATCGTACCACGTGTGTTATCAAACATAAGAAAATTGGCCCTTTTAAAATCCCAATTCCTTGACAATTCATCATCATCATTTGCATATTCATCATCTTGTGTCTCGTTGAAATGACTTCTTCTCTTTCATCCCTTCTTGCTTATCATGCTAACAAGGTATTATGACAGTTGACCATCATCATCACCATCGTCATTAATCCTGTATCCACAAATCATTAGCATATTGCATCAACATATCACATAGGAAACATATGCATTGCTTTTCCATCATCATATACACATTATTATAAGCATTCTTCATAGGCAAGCACATCCATTTTATTACATTGCATCCTTTTCCATTACATTGCATAAATCCTCGCATAACATTGATTTGCATGTCATAACCATTTCACATTACCACCTATTGCATAATCATACATAATAGGTACATAAGCATTACAAATAATCCATTACATACATATTCAAGCATAACATCATAAAGTCATCTCACGCATTACGTTCATTTTGCATAAAACATCATCATATCATTACATATCATTACATCATATTAATGCATCACATACATTGCATTATCATTTAATATGTTTAGGATAATAATATTTTTTATTCTAAGCATCTTAAAAACCCATCTCATTTACATCATATCACGACCATCGCATTCACATTACATCATCCATTTCATCTCATAAATAGCATCATAAATCATTCATGGCATAAATCATTACACATCATTATAAGCATAAATAGGAACATACAAAATTCATTACATACAAAGTGTACATCCATCCATAATCCATTCATATATAAGCATAATTCACATAATATTTCACGTATATACCATATCACTATATATATTACATTTCATATCACATATCAACATCATATATCATACATCACATAAATACATCTGCGTATTATAAGTCTGCATAATATAGATCTGTTAGTCATAATCATAATGCATACATCATCGGAAATAAATACATCCATAAATACATCATATAACATCATATAAGCATCATATAACATCATTGCACAACATATAGAAGTAGAATCATCCATGCATAAATAAATGGTACACATCGCATTGCATCAAAATCATCATCGGCTCGTATATATCATCAATAATGTAACTTTCATAGTACAAATAATAAATTGGATCACTGTACATGTATGTCAATCAGTACAAAAGGCCCATCAGGCTATCAAAAAGGAGCCCATAAGGCACAAAAAGTATCGTATCATCTCGATCAAGGTCTATCCCCATGTATGCTTCCCTCGCCCCTGTCATCGTGACCCTTTGCTAGTCTGTAGCTGGTCTGTTGCGAGTACTCTAGGACCCGTCCTCCTCTAGGTATGACCTCATGATAGTGCCTCCGATAGTACTCATCCTCTCGGACGGCATCCCTGTAAGACTGAATAGACATTGTACCTTGGGAGGAGGAGGCTACCATACTCTCTAAATGTTGTCTCTGACCTAGCTCTGTGGCTGCCTATAACTCTGCAGCCTATCTCTATTGGATAGCCTGGTCCCTCTCAGCCCTCATCTGATCTCTCTTGTTCCTAGCCTGATCCCTCTCAGCTGTCACAGCCTGGACTTGAGCCTGTAGCTACGCAATCAACGCATCCTT
This sequence comes from Sequoia sempervirens, assembly GCA_007258455.2. Taxonomy (NCBI): domain Eukaryota; kingdom Viridiplantae; phylum Streptophyta; class Pinopsida; order Cupressales; family Cupressaceae; genus Sequoia; species Sequoia sempervirens. Next base: position 108,632 of record VDFB02322657.1, on the reverse strand, counting down.
AGGATCCACCTGCCCTGTTGGCTGTACCTAAGGCTGATCCTCAATCCGTGGTGGTACACCTGGTGGCACCTGCTGCTGATCTGGCATCGGTATATCTCCCTACCCTGGTTGAATTGGAGGCCCAGCTGGCTGCTCCTGTCAGACATCATCACCTCTTTGTCCTCGTCCTTCCCCTCTGCCTCTCACCCTTCGTTGATCTGGGACTGCTCCTAGAATAGTCAATCGTAGGGGAGGCCGAAACCAATCCCTGTACGCCTGTTTCATGGCTAGATCTGCAGGCCCCTGATCATAAGCCCACAGTCAAGCTACCAATTTCCTGAAACTATCGACGACCTCTGAGGCAGGAATATACTGCCCTCATGAAACCTGTGTCATGGTGCGGGTGAAGACGGCTACATAGTCATCATTAGGGTGATCTTGGGGTTCACTGAATTGATGCTAGACACACCCGAGCAAGTACCTCTCGATCATCATGTGCTCCTGCCCCTGCATATAGCGGTCTTGGCGGGCAAAGAACAACTACTCAGCATCATTCGCCCATCTGGGCCAACCAAGGTACGGTCTCCATGTAAACACCTACATCTCGTCGAGGACCCTCCTCTAGTAGGGGATCTCGTGCTCACCTGTGTGTGTGAAGGACACACCACCTCTATAACGCCACACGAGGGGATCGTCAGGCATCATCGGAACAGTAACAATCTGTGGCTGAAGCATAGCAATATGCTCCCATGCCCAAACGTGAAGAAGGGTCACCCCTGCTCTGAGTGCTCTACCATCCATATACACGTACTCGTGTAGATCTCTATATAAAGAAGCTAGAAGCACCGGCCCCCAAGAAAAATGGACCGACCTGTCTCAAACCATACGCTCCCAACAATATCCCCAGTTGGGACTGAAGTATCGACTTCATCTATCAGGGGCAATGAGACCCGAAATGACCGCTGCAACAACTAAGCAGAAGGGAGGTGCCAAGATCCTATGTCCCTCGAGCTTGATCTTCCCCTCGCAAAAAATGATGTCCTTTGTGGCGAGGACTCTGTGGAAAGCATCGCACCCCTCGTCCATGTCAAAAATCACTCGCCAACCATGAATCAGAAATCTCAAAATACGCCAAACGTCCTCTAAGGTGACGGTGGCCTCACCAGTGGGAAGATGAAACGAAGAGGTCTCATTGTGCCATCTCTCGGCTAGCGTTGACAACATCCCTAAGTGAGTGCAAATGGGTGCTGCGTAAGTAATATACCATAACCCCACGACCCGAAGTTGATCCTAATCCCTATCGCTCAGGTCCCGCAAATAGCTGAACAAGTCCCGCGACCTGTGCTCTCGAGAGTAGAGCTCCCTCGCCACGTCCTATATCAAGGATGGTCACCATGTTAAAAATTTAAAAAAAATTCTTCGCCAGGCATTCGAAAAACCTCTCCAACGGTGCAATCCATGAAGGAATCACAGTTTGATTTCTAATCAAACTCCAATGCTAGGGCATAAAAGACCAAAATGGTACTGTCGCGGTGCACTTTCCCTCCCAGCGGCGCACTTTGAGCAAATAAAAGATCCCTGCGTCGCAGTTTGCAAACCACCCCACCAACCCCGAGCTCAGCGTCGCAATTTGGAGTTTATTTTTAAACTCCAAATTGCACCGTCGCGGTGCTATTTGACACCTAGCAACACAATTTTATTTTTGAGCGGCACTATATAGCGTCGTTGTAGAGTGATCGACTTTGAATGCATTAAATGAAGGCTAGAAATAAAAAACGAAGCTCAAGTAAGGGTCACTTACTAGTGCCCCGATGCCAAGTGGTCGTTGGTATGTTCGAACTTGATCAAAAATGTGTAGGGGAAGCTGTCGTTGCGCCATATCGTTAGGAGGTCAGAGCTCAAATCTCAAGGTTGCTAATGGCTGTGTGTGCAAGTGACTTGAAAGTGACCCCTTGGGCCCCTTTTAAGCTTGAAAATTAGGGTTTTTTCACCCTAATTGGCTTACTTGCTAGGGTTTTGGACCCTTGAGGTTGTTTTTGTCTAGTTGAGGCCTATTTTACATCGTTTTATTGCATTTAGACACGTTTTTAGCCTCCTCAAGCCTTTTCGGACCTGTAGGGCACCTTGTCCTCTTTTTTCGCGAGATCACCCAAAAATTTAAATTTTCGGCCAATCTCTCGAGGGGGCAATATATTGGCATGTTTTCTCTCACCAGGCAGCAATGGGGCAAGATTTTTGAATAACAAAAAAAATTCAACTTTGATCAAGATTCGTTTATTCTTTGAACCAAGCAACAAGTGCATAGCTTCAAAGAGGGGCAAAATGTGAACGTAAAATATACCAATTGCATTGTGCATTTGATCCCTATAACATTGTTTCATCTCGAATCATCCCTTGCCTAACCATTTAATCAAATCTCCTTATCCGATTAATTATCAATATTCCTCTTAATTAAATAAATCATTTTATCTAATTGTCACTTTTGTTAATTAAATCAATCCATCCGATCTAACTATCTATTTAATTAAATAATTAATTTTATTTGATTAAATCTCTAAAGTATATCTATTAAAATTAAATAAAATTAAAACTTATTTATTTAATCTAACACCATCTCTTTTAATTAAATAAAATCAAAATCTTTATTTAATTAATCTCTTATCACATTCTTCTCATTGTTTGATTTAAAATGATCCAAAATTTAAGTCCAAATAGGTCATGTCATCTAATCCTCATTAAATTAATTAACCCGATTAATTTAATCTCTTATCATGTCCCATCCTCTAGATTTTGCAAGTTGCACATGAAAATAGATTTAATTCATTTACATTAAATCTCTATTTTCCTCACAAGGCATCTTTGGAATATCCTTCAAGTTTGAATTCAAAAATCCAAGTGGACATGTACATCCAACAGAGGCAATAAATCCATCTTACATGTCCTTTGCCTTGAGCCAAGTGGCATTTATTGCATTTTCCCTTCCCTCTTGCAAGTCATTTCAACAAAATTCAAATTCAAAATATGCATTTATTGGCACAATCCTCAAAACTTGCACATCCTCCATCCACTCATAGATTGACAAGTGGCATCTTTCCATTGGATGAATGTTAGTCCCACATTGCTCAAATTTGGACATTCATCCATCTTGGCATTCTATAAATAAAGAGCTCATATCCTCATTTTAACATCCACAAATTATGCAAAGTTATTATGCTAAAATATTTAGCCATTTCCATCAAACATCATTGAATCATAGCTAGGTTATGTAGGTTTTTAACTTGGAAGCATTCATCCTTCATCAAAAAAGTGGATCACTCATCAACATATATTCAACATATCAATCTTGCATCATAGGAATTGGGAAAGGGCCAATTTTCACATCAAATTGGCACCAATTCCCCCATGGGATCATGAGTTTGCAAATTTAAATTAGGATTCAATCTATTTTGTTGTTTTCATTGTGTTCTTCATTGTTTATTTTCCTAACTTGAGTTTTGTAAATGGATTTCATGGGGAATCCTTGTTCTTGCTTGCAATCTCTAACTTAATGTGTTTGTTCTCATTGTTTTGCAGGTATTTGGATTGGGGTTCACACAGAGTCATATACAAAAAATATTTTGGATGTGGATCATGGATTTTCCTGCCAATCCTCCTTCTTAAAGCATCTCTTTGATTGGGAAAGACTCTTGTGTTTTTCTTCAAAAATTCTTTAATTAGGGATATCAAGGCTTCAACATTTGCTTTATCTTTCCATGGTATTCTACCAAATAATGCCCATAATTCATTGTTATTTGGATCCTCCACTCTTTGACACCTTCTCATGGCTCTCATTAGAGATGATCTACTTATTTTGAATGCATTACTTGTCTTTGTAATGAGGCAAGATTTATTGGTTTGATTGCTTACCATTATTATTGTCATGACACATCGGGTGGCATTACTATCTTTTGTGCATGAGGTAGAACCCACACTCTCATATGCACTCATTATATTTTTTACAATAGATTTCTCACTTGAATAATCCAATGTTTTTAGACCAAGAATCTTCATGATGAGCCTAAAATTTTAGTTGCCTTATCATTTCAATAAATAGTTGACATCTTCTAGTCTCATTTAACTTCTCAAAAAATAATCTCCATATCCTCTTAGCATTTATTTGCTTTGGAATATTATCAACCATTGGTTCCAAAATAGTAGCATAAATATCAATCAAATACTTAGGATTTCTATGCAAAAATATAGGAGGTGCTCTCAAAGGTAGAGTTTCCTCAACATTAGAAATGTCAACAACATTGAAGAGAGATGGCATACCTTCAACCGGAGTTGAAAAGGATGATGCACTTTGAAATTGAGATATGAAAGATCATACCTGTACCTTTAAATTGAGATATGGAAGGTAGAGTTTCTCCAACTTGAGATGTGAATGTTGATGTACTTTCAACATGACATGTTTTAGATGGTGTGCCTTCAACTTCACATACTGGAAGATGGTGTGCCCCCAACTTCAAGATTCAATTGTCTCACTACACAAAGGTTTTGCATCCATTGCCTTTTTGATGCCAATTCCACATCTCTATTATATTGCATGGATGTTTCATGTTCCTCTTCAATAGCATGTCTTCTTATATGGTGTTCAATTACCTTCATGAAGTTTCCTCATTCTTTGTCTTTTATTTTCATTCTTGGCTTCACACTCATCCGATGTTAGAGTCTTTTCTCATTTCCTCAGCGTGATGATGAATTATGCATATTCACAAATATAAAAATAACGAAATTGAGTAGTGCTCACAAATACAAAAAAAAAAAAACAAATGAAAATGAAAATGATTGCATTTGAACTATGTGAGTAGGTGAGAAGCACAAAACTTCAAATTTAAACAAAAAAATCATAATAAACATTTCAATTCTAGGAACATGAAAATATTACCTCATATAATCAAATTTGATCCGAAAACTTCAAATTTTCATCAAGGTAATAGAGTGTGCACCTTAAATCACTCACCAATTAACAATTTAGGTGTATGTATGTTAATAATAGATGCAAGTTAGCAAGAAACATGTATGAGTTGTATAGAAACAAATTAGCATTGAGAATTTGAAAAAACACAATGGGTTCAAGTCTTGTAGATTCTAGATATTTAACATTATGTTCAACCACATTAATGATTTTATAACAAGGGTGAAGTGTGAGAGTGATCCTTGCTTATATTACCGAGTGTATGCCTCCTATATTGATATGTGTATTAATTATCATAATTTTTAGTGCAAGTATGTAATGAAGGTAAAAATGATGAGGGAGAGAGTGCATCCCAATGTAAATATAAGAGACAAATAATGAACTAATTGCATTAAAATAAATGTAAATTACCAACACTTAGAGGAGGATTGTGTAGTTACATAGCTACTCTTATGAACAAACTTCATTAATTCTAATTATTATTAGTTTGATTGATAATTGCATAAACCTACATATGGTATAAATAACACAAGTGATTAATTATGCTTAAAGATGGCTAAGTGATTAATGGTATAAATAACATAAGTGATTAATTATGTATAAACCATTAAGCAAGGTTGACCAAAATTAAGTAATGTTCACAAATACAAAAAGAACAAGATAAAATGAAAATGATTGCAATTGAACTACGTGAGAAGGTGAAAAGCACAAAACACAATAAAAATAAAATGCACCTTAAAATTTTATGTTTGATATTACAATTTATAAATTATATCATGTTCTTTAATTTTTTGCTTCAAATTCCTTTTTTTTTCTTTTTATAAAACTTCCTTCAAATTCAATGTTGAATTCTATGTGCAAATCTATTATGATTAGTAAAAAATATGAAAAGAATGGGTCTATGTTCTCAAATTTAAACAAAAAAAAATCATAATAAATATTTCAATTCTAGAAACATGAAAATATTATTTGATATAATCAATTTTGATCTAAAAACTTCAAATTTTCTTCTTCTACATTGTCAAATAAACAAAAAGGTGGTGTAAAGGTGATGGAGTATGCAAAATATATTTGTGCAAGATGTCAACACCATGAAAAAGTGTTACTTTATTGGATAATACATAGAAACTAGAAAAAAGAAAAGAATGTGGGCTTGAAACATGAGTCTCATGCCTTTTTACTATTTTTAGTAAAGGCTATTTGGCACTCACCAAATAAGTTTTATCAAGAATTTCCAACCCTTGAAAAATTGGGAAAGAAGATAGAGAGCTAGAAGAGAAAAGAGAAAGTGAAAAAGAAAGGGAATGAGTGAGAGAGACACACATAAAGACTCTCTCATAAACCCTTTACCCTCAATTGTAAACCCTAAACTCTATATTGATACCCTCAAATGTAAATTGTAAACTGAATACCCTAAACTCTATATTGATACCCTCAAATGTAAACTGTAAACTGAATACCCTATTACTCTATATGCTAAACCCGCAACCTCATAGTCAGTACCCTAAAACCTAAATCATACACCCTTAGAAATCCTAAAACCTATACTAATACCCTTGACCCTATAACCATATATGCTAAACCCTCAACCCTATACCTTATAACCTTAACCATAAAGCCAATACCCTAAACTTAAACCCTATAATACCTTATACCCTATGTACCCTAAACCTTGTACCCTAACCCCTATACCAATACACTAAACCCTAACCTTATACCCTAAAACCTATACCCTATAATGTACCCTAAACCCTAAGTCCTATATCCTAAACCCTATACCCTATATACTCTAAACCTTATACCATCAATATTGTACCGTAAACCCTATACCAATAGGTCCTAAACCATAAACCCTAAGCCCTAAACCCTAAACCCTATGTACCCTAAACCTTCTACCATTAATCTTGTCCCTAAACCCTATATATCAATACCCTAAACCCTAAACCCTATACTTTATATCCTCTACCTGGATGGAAAGAGAAGGGTGAGATAGATAGATGGGGATAAGGACAATCCTAATGAAGGTTGAAGCTTGAGGTAGCCTTCTTTGGCATGAATGAGGTAGCTATGGGTGCTCCTCATATTCCACTTATATCATCAAAATCTCACAAGATGGAGGAACTAATTGATGACAGGTTAAACACTATAGATAATGTTGTCATTGATTCTAAGGTATTGCTTCAAGATCATGTTTCTAGTTTTGAGGTTATGGCCTCAAAAAATAATATACTTAGGCCTTCAGAGGGAAAAAAAGAACAAAAAAATCATTGTGAAATGCTTCCATTGCATCACCCACAGCTAAATTGTTGGGTAATGGTACTGGAGGTAGTATTGGCCTCAAATGATTATGACATTGTCTTTCTCTTAAGGGTTGATTTTCTTCTATCTCAAATGTCTCATATTGGACATGCTGATAATTCTACAACCATCACATGATTTGAGATGAATAACATCAATGACTACACCCTTAAACCATGCAACTTCATAACCAATTTGATTGCTATAACACCCCACCAAGATTACTCTTTGGAACTCCATTTTACTCCCACAAAACTTTACCCAATATCCTCAACCCTAAGCTCTATACCCTATACACTTAATCCTATACCCTCAACCTTGAACGCTATTCTTAAATCCTCAACCCTATACTTAAACCCTAAACACTACACCCTCAACCCTCAATCCTATACTTTATACCCTCAACCCTATACCCTAAACCTTATACACTCAACCATATACCCTAAATCCTATACCCTAAACCCCTCATCCATAAATAGATACCTTATACCCTCAACCGTAAACCTAATACCATCAACCCTATACCTAATATCCCTAACCCTAATCCCTATACCATATGCACTTAGCCCTATACCCTCAACCTTAAACACTATCCCTCAACCCTATAGCTCAAGGAGAGAGCGGTGAGAGACATATGGGGAGAGATAGAGGAAAGAGAGATAGAAGGGGGAGAGAGGTGGGTAATGAGACAAGGAGGAAGAGGTAGAGAGGTAAAAAGCAGCGGCATTCAAATCCGGAAAATCGGCGTCAGTCATCGAAAACCGAGATCAAAATCAGCATCAAAATCCGTCAAGAGATCAGGATCGGCATTTTAAAGATCAAATCAAAATAAAGTCGGCAAAATCGCTCGCGCATCGATCAATCGCGTCGATAAAAATCCTCGATCCGTCAGGCATCAAAAGTCGAAACTCCGTCAAATCCGAAATCAGATCAATCCGTCAAGACAGTCGCATCGGCGTCGTCAGATCCGAGATCGAAAAATCAAAATCCGTCAGGCGTCGTCATGGTAAAACGGCGTCGATCATCAGAATCCGGGCAGATCGGGAAAAATCCATCCAGAATCAGACATTTTATCGAGATCAATCATTTTCGACAAAATCAGATCGGCGTCATTCCGAACAAAGATCAAATCAAACGCTCAAAATCAAGATCAAAATCCAGAAAAAATCGGCGGATCACTCAAAAATCAATCATCTTCAGGCGCGTCGAAAAATCAGAATCTGCAGCTCAAAGTCGATCCTCGAATCCATCCAATCAAAATCGATCATCGTCGTTTTCATCGAACTTATCAGGATCAGAAGGATCAAAAGATCAGGAGAATCCGGGCATTTCAAATCGAAAGATCAGGGAAAAAAGATCCGAAATCCGCGAAAATATCGAAATCCGTCAGCTCGATCATCGAGCCAGGATCTCGAATGAGAAATACCAACCCTTTGGGTTAGATTTTCCTTGGGCATCCAACCCAAAGAGTTGGATGACCATTTCATGCCAAAGACGTGTTTTCTAAAAAAGGTAAAAAAAATCATATTTTTGGTTGTGCTCTCCATCAGGTTTACACATGTTTCAATGAAAATTTATAAAAAATACCATGATGACATTAAGATCTCTCTTAGCTATCTAATTTTTTTTTTAAAAACATGTTTTAATTATGTTAAGTTTTTCATCTTTAAATTCTTTTGTTAGTGTGTCCTCTTATTGTCACAAACCAACATGTGGTATTTCGGGTATAGTTTTTTACTCATTCATCGAAGTTTGAAACAAATTACATTTTTATAAACTAGACTCTATCTTACACATATTGAAAAAAATAAAATTGAATTTTGATTAGCTTTCAAAAAATTTAGGGGGAGCATGCTCAAATTTCTATTTTTCAAGATGTGTCCACTTCAAAAATTAGTAAAAAAAATATATTCATTAAAAAATTAGTAGAAAAAATTGGATAAACAAGTCATGGTGTTAGCTAATTTCTCATTGAAGTGATTTTTGAAATTCTATAGAGAAGTTAACATTTTAGGGGAGCACACTAGATGCTATGTTATGTTTTTTTTTTTAATAGGACCAATTTGTGTGCTCCCCTTTTTTAAAACCCTTAATCTTCACCATTTAAAAAAAAAATAGTAGTTTAGAAAGTAGATTTGAAGCACTACAACTCTTGTTCTTGTTGTATCTTCAAATTTTGAGCATAACTATCTTCATTTTCTTGCTGAATAGTAGAATTTTTTTATTTTTAAAAAAGTGGCATCTTAAGACCCCCTTTTTGTGTCACAACTTGGTGCACTTACCCTAAAATGCATATTTAAGCATGTTTTCTTCTCATTTTAAACATGAAGGAGACAATTTATCAATGAGAGAAGAACTATTGAGGAAAACACTTCCAGAAATTGTTCAAGGCAATTCAAGGGAAGATTTAGCAACATTTCATCACCCAAGCATCATGTGATGTGTTATGTAAGTTTGTTATATGTTTGCATGAATTTTTATTATGTACTAACATTTGTAGGTCTTCAAATCAAATCAAGTCAAGCAACAAGGAATCCACGGAGATGACGAGAATGACTTTAGTCCCTCAAGGAGATCAAATTTGAGTGGTGAGTTGCAACAAGTTGTTGATTCATCATTCATTTATCATTTAGCCACTACCCATAAAAAGGATAGGCTATCTTGATTAACTTTTCCATTGTGGAGGTAGAAATACAAACACAAGGTTTGACTGAGGCAACCCCCTATATGCCATAACCCTTCTTCTCCCTTTTTGTGTGCAGGTTATAGATCTTAGGAGGATTAGAAGAAGATTGAAGACAATTTACTCATTTATGCATTTAAACCCTACAACTTGAAAAGATACAAAAACTACATTATCTTGGTAACTGATGAAGATCTTACAATAGGATCCAAAAGGAAGAAGCCACAAACCATGGGGCTTGAGGCATATGAAATAAATTTTTGGTTTCAGATCCCTAGACTAGGGCACCTTGGCGCCCTTGTCCACCCAAATCAGGCTCAAATTTGAACCCCAAGTGCACTAATATCTACTCTACCCATTTCTATTCTTAAATTTTGGTTATCAATTTCTAGATTGTTTGTATTCATCTCATAACATTGTGTTTTCATAGTTAACTAGTTGCATCGTTTCATTTCATCAAAAAATCAATTTCCAACCCTAAAAATAATTCAAATCCCAGGCTGATTAAATCTCCTTTTAGTTTGCAAGTTAATCTCACACCCTTTCCAATCTCAATTCTAATGTTTTGTGAGTGAAAATTAATTAATCCTAGTTAAACCCTAGGTTCACTTTTCCTATAGTGGATGTAACTATGGGTTTTGCATGGTAAATTTGTTAGGTTTGGATTAGTTGATATTAGACAATATTGTAGTTATGCATTTAGATTAACCATACAAAGGGTTTTGAAAGGAAAAAGTAACTAAAATATCTTTCCTAATGAGGTTACTTAGTTTTGATTGGTCAAAGTTAGTGAAGAGTATGGTACCCTCCTCTATAAGGTTTTATAAGAAACATGGTATATTCATTTTTACATGATGATCTAGATAGGTTTGAGTAAGGTTATCTTTTATAAACTTAAAAAAACTTGGAAAATATATTCTAGTTGATCCATCATCTCTTCTTCATCTATTCTAAGGAGTAATTTAAGTTCTCACCTTGACTATATTGACTAGTTGTAAGGATATTTAAACTTTATTTCTTCATGTTCTTCTTTTCTTATAACCTAGTGATGGGTGACATGAATGTAGTGGTTCTATTTTTTTAGATTATATTTTTTTCTGATTTAAAAAGCTTAAACTAAGAAATATATTAAAAAAATTATGGCTCAAAATTTGAGGTACCCTTTTAGCTTAAATTGGAGAGGTTATAATCTAACAATGACAAATACAAAAGAGACATGAACAATCCTAAAATTAATCAAGTGGGAGTTTCAATCATTTTTTTCCCACAAATATGTTATCCATTGAGTGATGGATAGCTAGGGAATGCAAGGTCACGTACCAACTATGCAGTCCTTATCTTGAAGGCCAAAGCCTTAGCCAAGGTTAGCTCTATCTCTCCACTTTGAAAGCACATTGTGAGTAACTTCTCAAGCACAACTAGCATTTGATGCATCACAAGGATTTTTGAAGGTCTTATACTATGATATATAGGCAAATAAGGGTATTATTGGTATACCATAAGGGCATGTGAGGCTTAATTCATGAAAATGAAAGTGTAATGAAGAAAAATAGCTAAAAGAAGAGGGTAACCTACCCTTCTCCTTCCCTTCCCCAAGGTATCAAGTTCTTGAGGGCTTAGCCTAAATGAAAAATTACAACTTTCAAGAGGTGTGTCCTTCAATTCACCCTCCATTTTTTATACTCCACAGAAACATTGGAGTTGAGTTCATCCCCTTGGTAATGAAATCCAAGGTAGGCCTCCTAAATTAAATTTTGGAAGAATTCATATTTTTGATTCTCAATATCACACAAGGATGCAAGAGAAAAGCATACACACACTCTCCTTTAGGATTAAAAATACTAGTTTAATGATTAAGAAAATTGAAATATGAAGTATATATTAATCTCATAAAGTAGTGATTTGAAAAAGAGAAAGAAATATAGCAAACACAAAATTTAAAAGTTCTACAAATAAGAGTATTCTTAAGGTTTTCCTATAAAATCACTAAGTTAGAAGGCTTATGGTTTTTGTTCTTTACTTACGAAAAGGATGGTTTTAAGTTTTTAGTCTTTGGCTAAGGAAGAATATTACATTAAAATATTAGCCAAAAACACAAAAATAATATTTCAAATTGAAAGATAGACCACACTATGTTAGATAGTTAATAAAATTTTGATAATTTTTTTGAAAATATCAAGTTATGATTTCATATGTAGAAGTCGTGCTCATTTGAAGATTTAAAATGAAATACTTACTTTGAATAATTTTACCTTATTCTCGGTGCATGATTTGGAAAAATGGCCTAATCCACTACATCCAACTAAAAACTAGCTTTCCAACACCATCAAAATTTGAAATGGCCTACGAAAACATAGAATTTTTCTTGCAACCAAAATATCAAGTGTTATATGTTAAATTTTATTTCTCAGTCCTTCTAGACACAATCATGATATTCTTTTCACACTAGGAGGTTACTATAAAAACTTAATTTTCAAAACCACTTAAAAATACCTACAACCTATGAAGCAAAATACCAAACACTCACAAAAAATAAGGCTATATGAAATGTTAATGTGTTCACATCAGATAGAATGTAAGCAATGAAAATAAAAAACAAGAAAAAAAGAATTTGAAAACACAAAATGCACTAGTATTAGAAAATAAAAATTATTTACCAATTTCACTATAAACCTTAAAGATCAAGCTTGTTATGTTAACTTTCTTGTTAGGAATGTGGATACAACTCAGTAATATAATATTATATTTGATTGATAATGAATCTTGACAAAGTGGATTTACATAAAGACTTGAGATATGAAAATGATGAAAGTATGAGGGTAGTTATATATTCTTCTAGAAAAATTAAATAGATGGATGATGATAAGATCAAATACTTGAGTTAACTAGGTTGATTATGGATTCAATTTAACTAAAATTAAAAATATTACCATTTCAAACTCCTTGGAGCGTAATAATGATTTTTTTAATTTAATAAATGGATAAATGAGAAGAAATCACTAATTTGGAGATGAATTTAATTGGTAAGAGAAGAATACATTTCTAATTCAAAGAAAAAGTTGATTGATGAGGTGAAAACAAAAAATATATTTATTTAAAATGGATAATTAGCTCACAATTAACAAAATAATAAAATATGGAAAATGATAAATAGTAATAATTAATTAATATATGATAATCGATTATAAATTATTTATGATATGATAAATAATTAATAAATGCTAAAAAGATGATTAATTAATGATATGGTAAATAGTATTTAATATTCATAATATGATGATAATTAGGGTTTCATGATTGGGAGAATAATTTTAATGTCTACACACATTATAGGATTAAGGGCATAGAAAGGGCTAGGGATGAATAGAGAATAATGAACTTGTCCCTTGTGATATATCTATAGTTTTTTGTCTTCACCGAATGTCTAGTATTTTTCTTTACTCTTCCTAAATATCTGAGGACATAACAATATTTTAAAAATATCTCAAGCGTTGTTTAGTAGTCAAAAGCAATCAAGTGATCCTGAATCAACCCTAAAAATTAAACAACAATAAAAAAAACTAATAATTTGTAGTCATGAAGATGCTTCTAAAATGACTATATAGAGCTAAATTATAAAAATTGAATTGAATGCCTTCAAAATAAGGACATAAAAATTACTCAAACTTTTGTTTACTTCTCTTTAGCCTGGAAGGCTAAAAGGTAGGAAATCAATCACATTTTAATTTAAAATTTAAATTTGGGTAGGATGAGTCTACAATTGTGAAGATGACCTTGTAACCACAAACTAATCTTGGATTACAAGCTAATCTTGGTTAGAAAAGAGGCTAAATATTGGTGGACAATGTGTATATAGAAATGAATGTGAGCCCTGGAAATGATGAATATATTAGTGCGTGTGTATGTTAATGATAGGTACACATCCCTTTTTAGGCGTTAGGGCTTTACACTCAGCAAGACTTGATCCCTGGTGAGCTCATTCCGAACCTTTCAACTTCACCAGTAGACCAAGGGTCCATTGACATAAAAACCCAATTTCACCACACATAACAAATAAAAAATAAAAAGCCTTCTAAATAAACAATTATTAAGAAAAAAAAGGTAAATGGCGTCAATTTCAAACATCAAGAGAAGAGAAAGAATAGTTAGAAAAACACATCTCCAAACAATTGAAATTAATGAGTGAATACGTACTAGTTTTTTAATGAAATAATTCTACAGATTAGTCATAATATAATGTACAGTAACAAACTTCCAAACGTATAAGGTGCAGATTCATTCGAGAGACCTTGCAGTACATTCAATGGAGGTCGGAGCGAATGTAAACCATACCGTACAATAGTTTTGAAAGGAAATTTGAGACAAATTTATTTTAAAAATTTTGGAAATGAAAAGAAAATAGCAAACATCCTCCAAATTCAGCACCAAATGTTGCATGGTGAAGTACGATTGCACAAAAATGATGCCTGTGTTGTCGCTAGTGAGGGTTGTTTATCGTGGATATGCCTCTGCAATGCATTACGTCGCAATGGCGGAAAGCGAATGTATGTGCACTTTTTCCATTTTCTGTACCCTCCTTTTCTATTCCCTATTTCATCCCTCTTCTGTATTTTCCTCTGCAATTGCTTTGCCTTTCCCTGTGTTTTCATTAACATATAGACAAAAGAGACAGAAGATGTCTCACCCTTCAGTTGAGTCACTGGTGATAGCCCAAGTGATAGGAGATGTGGTGGACATGTTTGTGCCAGCACCAAATGTGAACATGAGAGTGATATACGGTTCAACCCACATCCACAATGGCTGGGAGCTCAACCCCTCCGCGCTCCTCCTTCAACCTCGTGTTGACATTGCCGGCGATCATCAAGCTTTCTATACTCTCGTAAGTTGCAATTCCTTCCTTGTTTATTTTTTTCTGGCCTGTTGCGCCGCCATTTTACTATCAATTTTGGTGTTGGGTTCCAAACCATTCAGATCATGACGAACCCGGACGCGCCCAGCCCTTGCAACCCAATAGATCGGGAATACCTACACTGGTAAATACTGCTCTTGCTCTTTCTGTTTTGCGGCTTGGTTTAAACAACACATTTTAAGAGTTAATCATGAGATCCTTTTAACCATTGCTTCCTAGGACGTGTCCTCTGTTCTAGTACCCCATTCTTATTTTGGAAACATTTCGGGGATTTGGGGACTCTTCAGAAACTTTCCCTTGCTGTTGCATTTGACAGTGACTCAAACTTGAGCTCTAATTTTAATCATCTGCTGATTAGGGGCAGCCATATTTTTTCTATGTTTTTGTTGGCTTCAGGAAAATTCACCTCCAACAATTCATCATGAAGTGTTGGTGAATTGTTGGCACGAGATGAATTTGTCATGGCAATGAATTGTTGGCGATGAATTGTTGGAGGTGAATTTGTTAGCAGTGAATTGTTGGTGGTGAGTTTTCCTAGAGCTGTTTTGTCATTTTATATTGAAACTTGGAGCCTTTGGACATTTTGTTATTATTCTTGTTTAATATGCATGTGAAAGCATTTGAATTTTGTTAATTTGCTTGTCAATTCTCATGTGAAATCTCAACTCGAATCTAATGTTATGTATTAATCTTCTACAATGTCTATGATAATGCTTTATCCCTGCCCTCCCTTAAAAAATGACCCAAAATAACCCCCGTACTGGAAACATGTTCTGCCGTCCCCATCGTCCCCATCCCCAAAACTTGGGGGAGCATAGCTTTTAACATGTTCCACTTTTTGTTCGTTGTTTGGCTTTCTGCACGGAAAATAATTTGAAATTAAAAGTTGAACAGAACAGATGAAGAGAATTCCGCATGAACCACCAAACGAACAATGCTTAGAATGTGTTGTTTAAGCCCAACTGATTAAAATATGTTGTTTAAACCCAACCGCTTTGTTTAACTGAATGTATGGATTTTTATTTTTTTTAACTTTGAAATGGTTATGAAGTGCAGGATGGTCACAGACATTCCTGCTACGTCGTCAGATAATGCGGGTAAGGCAAGGCGCGCTGGTGTGTGTGTTTTGTTGTCTGTTTGTAGTTTTACGACTGAATACAGATTATGGATGTGCACTGTGCAGGCGTAGAGTTGGTGTCATACGTGGCAACAAATCCATTTATAGGAGTGCAAAGGTTTGTTTTTGTGCTGTTCAAACAGGCCGCCAGACAGACTGTCACTCCTCCCCAGCAACGTGGGTATTTTAATTCTCGGAATTTCAGCCGCCAACACGCCCTTGGCCCTCCTGTGGCCGCCATCTACTTTCACTGCCGCCCAGGAACGGAGCATCGCAGACGCAGACGAGCACAGTCTGAACGCACGTTATAGGTGTCCATTTTCTCGCAATTGCTTGTTATTGCTTCCATTCCAATATAATAGCATTTAGTTATTACAGTTAATGACAGTTTGTTTTTTTTGTTTTCAATTCAGAAAAGTTTTTAACAATTTGTAGTTTGTATGTAATTTGAGTTTATATTAATTTTTAGTCGATAGGTTTCATATAGTGTGAGATTTGAGTTTCAAATAAGTCTCACTTTTGCAAACAATTGTTGAGTTGTCAAAACAAGTTTTGGTTCCATTTAATGATAAATTAGCCCTTGTCAATTGCATAGAACATTCTATTTTCATTTGTCATGTTTTTTTTCCAATTTGATGTCAACTTTGCTTGTTTTTAAATTTGCATGCAAATATTTCAACATTAGTATAATATCCAATCTTTTAATGAAAAAATCTAGATTTGTCTAAGTGGAATTGATTTTTTTTATATTTGTCTAAGTTTATTTAGCACTTATTATTAATTGTTTTATCAGCACATTGCATCCATACACATATTATTAGACATAATTTTTTATTTGGGTAATCCTTGAACCTCCTTTAGGTGTAAGTGCTTGTATCTATTTGAGTTTATATTAATTTATAGTATAGATAGATATTTAAACAGTTTTTATTAGAGTTTTGAATTGAATAGAGATAGGTCTTGAAAGGTCTAAACTTTGGGACACAATCAACATCTTCATATTTTCAACACTAAGATATTTTTTTTTATCATACCATTCAACACTAAGATATTTTATTTTTATCATACCATTCAACACAAAGATTCTTTAGATAATTTGAATTACGGTCTTCACCATTAAAATTAAGCAGTCCAACCACCTCACCACACTCTACTCAATAATATTATTAATATATATTGATTTATATAGATTAATATAGTAAAAATATACTTAATTTAAAATTTGCATTGTACATTTACTAGCATATCTATCCTATTGCATATAGTCTATATAAATAATGTCGAGATATATCAATTGTAGGAATCCAAAATGATAATAATATTGATATTGTGCATTTGTAATAATATTTTCATTAGTTGCATCATAATTTTAATCATTGAATTATATTATCATATAAAATAAGGGGTGTCATCATCATTCATTGTATTATGCGAAAAGATACACATAAGTTTGGTTCTTAAACTTTCCAAATCACAAATAGAAAGAAACATACCAAATTGTGTAGGTTGATAGCTTAATCTACAGCTTGTGAGAACATATCAACTTCATTCCATCTAGAGTTTTGCAATATAGTAATTTTGCAATATTATAGTAGATATATAGCTTCTTCAAGAGTACAATACAATTTTTTCTCCATTTGTCTTTCTCTACTTCTCCCTATCTTTCTCTCTTTGTCTCTCCCTCTCCCTCTCTCTATCTCACCATATATCTCTCGCTATCTATACCTCTTCCTCCTTATCTCTTTATATCCTCCTCTCTATCTATTGCTCTCTATCTCTATCCCTCTATCTCCATATCTCTCTCTATTTTTTTCTCCCTCTATCTCTATCTATTTGTCTCCCTCTTTCCTATATTCCATCCTATCTGTCCCTCCACCACTATTCCCTATCTCTCCCCTCTCCATCCATCTCTTCCTTCTCCCTCCCTTCCATCTCCCTCCATCTCTTCCTTCTTTATTTCTTTGATCTCCCTCTATATATCTCTTTATCCACTATCCTTCTCTATGTATATCTCCCTATCTCTTTTCCTACCCCTATCTATGTCTCCATGTCCAGCCTCCATCTCTCCTCTCCTCTCCTCTCCTCTTTATGTCTCCCTCTTCCCCGTTTTCTCTCCTCATCTCATCTCTCCCTTTCTCCCTTCTCCTTCCTCTTTCTCCCCTCCCTATCTATCTTTATGTCTCAACCTCTCTATCCTTTATCTTCTGATATATCACTATATCTATGTATTTCTCTTCCCATTTCTCTCTCTCTCTCTCTCTCTCTCTCTCTCTCTCTCTCTCTCTCTCTCTCTCTCTCTCTCTCTATATTTCCTTAGATCTCTATCTTTATATCACTCTATCTCTCTCCCTATTCCTCTTTATCTCTTCCTCGCTATCAATCCCTCTCTATCTCTCCCTCCTCTACTTATCTCTCTCCCTTTCTTGAGCCCTCCCTCTCTCTATCTCTCCCCATCTCCCCCTCTCTTGCTCCCTCCCTATTCCCCTATCTATCTTTATATCTCAACCAGCTATCTCTTGTTATCTTCCCATATATCTCTATATCTACGTCTTTCTCTTCTCATTTATAGATCTCTCTCTTTCTCTCTTTCCATCTCTTTTTCTTTCTCTACTTATCTCTATTTTTCTCTTTTTATCTCTCTCCCTCTCCCCCTCTCTCTACATCTCCTTATATCTCTATCTTTATATCACTTTATCTCACCATATATCTCTTGCTATATCTCCCTCTTCCTCCTTATCTCTTTATTTCTTATATCTCTATCTATTTTTCTCCTTCCTCTCTCGTTCTTTATTCATCTCTGCCTCTATCTATTTTCCACTCTTCCTCTCTCACTCTACATTCATATCTAACTCTATCACATTTAATTTTATTTTATTTAATTTTTGCACAGCTCAATCTTAATCCTATCTTATTCATAGGACAAAAATTCCAAATTTCTTCCAGACATAGAAAATCCATTGTAACACACTAACCCTAACAAAAAAAAAACCACAAGTAACATTAAGTTCTTTCTAGCAACCATTTTGCTCTTTGTGTTCGATGATTTTAGCTCTACAAAACCACAAGCTTTATTTGTTCTCAAATATTATTTTTTAAAGTATCTTTTCACATTTACTTTTATTTGGTTTAACCTTCACCGCAACTTAGTCTTGTTCATTCAAGTTAAGAAATTTTTAAATTTCCATCAAACTAGAGAAAATTATGATCTAGACTCTCTTGTCAATGCCAAAAAAAACCCTAACAACAAAGACTCCATCAGTTGTCTCTTTGTTTCACACAACCAGGCTATCTGGACACCAGGAATATATAGCAACCATATAAAGACAAGTAAAATGACATGTTTAAAAAGACAATAAGAAATTTCCTAACCTTGCTGACAGAAAACATAAATTTCTACCAAATTGTGAAGATACATGAAAAAATGTATTGAAGAGCTACAGATGAACAAACCTATATTACAACAATACATTTTTACAACATTCTTTCTCCAAATGATCAATGTCTTGGGGAACAACTTTTGTGGATCTCTCTTACATGGAAATCACTTTAAACTGCAAGGTAGGGATCTAACCAATATGAAGCATTGATTAAGATTCTATCCAGAAAGAGTCTTTCTTCTTCATAAGATAGTTCCTTGGTCCACCTTGATTCTATTGCAGTTACTACACCACTGCCTTTGCATTGATACATGCCATAGAACACAGTCCTAAGAAAAGTTCAAAACAACCCAACAATTCAATAAGAAGAGTAGAAAGAAATTTTACAAATTCCCACAAATGATCACAAAAAGTCAAAAACTATAGGAAAATTTAAAGATCAAAAATCTTGACCGTCCCCTATCCTTCCACCACTACTCAACCATGCACAGTCCATCATATCTAAAGCTTTGGCTTTCCCTTTCATTGGACATGCATTTTCTGATAACCCTCACAAGTTGCCTCTACTGGTAGTTATTGACTAGGGCCTTATTCACCTTAGCGAGCTCTTGATCCTTAATTTGTTTCTTGCTCTTCTCATAATCATTTCCACCATGCCTGGTGTATATAAGCACATCTCCATTATCAATATTGTCTTCGTAATCACCACCTACCAAAATGGTCGTTACGAAGATAATATTGATAATGGAGATGTCAAGAGTTGGCTTCTTTCTTGTTTAATTAAAAAATTAACAACATGATTCTCTTATTCTTTATATACATAGCCATCGACGACATAGCGAAATCCTATGAAGAGTTTGGAAAAATTCCTCAAACAATGTTTACGTACAAAAATCTTAATGCCCAAAAAAAATCTAACGTAAAGCTCAATACCAAAATATTCCCAAAATCAGTACAATATTCTAAAGTTTTTCCAATACAAAAAGATAAGAAACTACAACATGTAATGTCAACATATAAGGAAACAACATTCGCTTACCTACTCAGAAAATTTATGCAGAAGTACTCTCAACGAGTCTCTTGAACTGAAGCTCCTCAATTTGGTGTCTACCTCACACTGAAACCCGTTAACCTCCTAGTTCGTGTTGCTTACACTACCTCTTAGTTGCTTCTATCACTGGGATTGTCTCTCTTAAAAGGAGTTCCCCTCTACAAAAAATGGTGATGATACTAAGATTGACCAACCCCCATATTGTATGCAAAATGAGTATAAATAATAATCTATAGGATTCGGTTCTAAAAATAGTTCAAAATAAGTTACTAAGTGGTTTCAACAATTCAAAATAAGTTACTAAGTAGTTTCAAATGAGGGACTCCACACACGATATTCCCCCCCATAATCTCATGTTTAAGTAGCAACCACCTCATATATGGTTTATACTGAATGAAGTAAACATAACATCGCATTCTCACGAGTAAAGGTAACAACATTTTATTTTATTTATTTATTTATTTGATAAGTAAGATTATATTGATATCAAAAAATAGTGATACAAGTTCAAGCCCCTGAACCTGGCCAGGGCAACCATCAGAACACCAGAGTAGACCCCATTACACACACCTTTTTTTTTTGTGAACAAACAAAATTTGCATTTCCAAGCCGAGTCGGCAACCAGAACCAGGCAAAATTTCTTCTTGAGATATTCGGCCCCAACAGATGCAAACCACTGATGCTCCACCAAATCCAAACCAGTGATGTCCAGAAGAAAGGATAAAAACTTTACCAATGCATCTGGGTCATCCAAAAGAGCAAGGTTGCGAGGGCAGGGGATGCCTTTTCCCAACAAGGCTGCAGCCAAGGTTCTATCCAAACCAACCAACATATCCTTTTGAAATAACCGCTTCATTATCACCTGCGAGTATGCCTTGGAGACCCCCACATCCAATAAGCCAGCCAAAATGTGAGAAGAAATGTTTGAGTCCAACTGGTAGCCCTCCACACCCACCATGAACCCTTTCCCTGTGATACATTTTACTGCTTCAAAAGTGAGAATCCAGGTGTCAAATAATTTGACACAGCCGAAGGGAATTCATCTGGCCTTCGAAGGCCATCTACCACTTCAAGCTCCTCCAATGCATAGGAGTGTCCATTCCATCGGTCTCCAACTCCTTCGCTGAAACTAGCAAAATAAACCTACTCATGGCCAAATGTGAATATTGCTAAATCATAACTTGCAAGTTGAGAATATAGAGCTATCGCACCACCTTGGAGTCTTAACCACCATCCGTTGTAATGAATACTCACGCGACGTGCCTGACTTAGATCATGCAAAAGCAGGAAAACGTCTTGAATAAGACAAAGCACTCCACCCAAAGCCGACAAATAATCATGAAAACTTCAACCTTTGGAAAATTGCCAAAACAACAAGACCACTTTGGCATCCACCTTAGCAAACTATCCCTCCAAACTACCAAACAACCACTCCATACGAACATTCATAGGATGGAGTGGTGCCCACCCAACCGCCCACTGTAACAACATTTTATTATTACTTAAGTCAATGTTAATAAAAAAAGGGTGCTTATCTCCAAACTTAATGCCATGGACAACCTACTTTGAATAATGGTATTACATCTTTAATAATCTTGGAAAAACTTTTATTTTATTTATCTTATTACAATAATATAAAATGACTATCAAGATTTATGTAAATGAGGATAGGAAGACATTCTATAGATAATGTGTTGATTTAAATTTGTAGAAAAATAATAATAATAATTTGGATAATAAATGTTTTAATATAGGAATCTTTATGAAATAAGATAATTTTATTATAGATTAAAGATTAATTATAGTTGTTTAAGTCATATTTTTGGGAGTGCTTGAAGTTATATCCCAAAATAACTATCAAGAAACAAGATTAGTTTTTTAAATTTAAAATATCAAATATCAAGATTATTTTGAAAAACTCAAGGGTGATGATGTTAAGAACTCTCCTCAATTTAAGGTAGAGTTTTTATATATAATTTAAAATACTTTAAATTCAAACTTTTTAAAAATAATATTATATGAAAATCGTATTCTAGATGATTGTTAAGCTTTATCTTTGGTAGATATTTAGGTATTGTCCTATGTATTTTTTTCATCTAGTTGGTTGTGATTTGGATTTTGACAACAATTTGTTGTTTCTATTCTATTTTTGTGAGTTATTGTTGTTGATGTAAAAATTTGTACACAATTTATCCAAAAATCTTGAACACTAACTATTATGGGTTCTGGAAACAAAATATTTCTTATTTATTTTATTTTGAAACTATTTTATTAAATATTATCATATAATATGAGATTATTTCAACCACTATATTAATTTTCTAATGGTAGAAAAAAATCAAAGATAATTTGCAAATCATATACATTAAAATATTTTTAATTTTATAAATTAATTAATTTTTTTCTATCTATTTAAAACAATATCTCATTTGTTGTAATTTATAATTAAAATATATTAAATTAATATTTATTTCTTAAAATTATTATTAAATTTAAGTATGATTTTTTATAATTATTTTATACTCATTTTGAACACATTTTAAATATAAGTAATTATTTTTATATTCATTTTGAACACATTTTAAATATAAATAATTTGTATTTAATATTTTAGTTAAAACTTTTATACTCAATATTAATTATAAAATTTTAAAATGTTGTTTGTGATGATGGTATTTTTATTTTATGTAATATGTAAAACCTCGTTCCGCAACCTAGAGGACTATGTAACACTGTGGAAGCACAACTAATTTTTTTCTTAAAAGATAAAACAAGATGAGTAAATTATCCTACTCTAACCACATACATCCTCTAGGCTACGCAATGCGTCTACATGTGAGCACCAGTACTTATAAAATTTAAACCAACCATAGCATATGAATATTAAACTCAAGATACAACATACAACAAAGCATTAAACCATTGCAAGATAAATCTAACACATAGAAATGTGTTGAACATATTTCCACAGATACAACACCACATAACATTCCATACACCATTAAATCCAATAATGAATAAGATCTCACCATCACGAACAGGAAGAGAACTCAACAGTATAAGGTGCACGCCACCCAGCCATATGGTACCCGTAGGCCCAAACACCGTGCTAGGAGATAGTAACAGGTAACCAAGACAAACCTACTACCTCTAGACATAGGAAATATACTAAAACAACATTGTACCAGTAAATACATAACAACATTGTACTAGCAAACACAAAACAACATGGTACCAGTAAACACAAAACAACATTGTAACAGTAAATACATAATATAAGGTTACATTGCTTCCAGAATTCACTGAATTAAGAACAACCATCGTACAAAACAAACCGATTGTTGTCATAGGAGGAGTGACATCACAAAGGTTGCATTGGTTGTCCAAAGGAGATCTTCTTAGGTCTCGGCCCCCCTCTAGGGTTGTCCCAGTAACCTCTCACTAACCCGGCCCCACATGCACACCAGTGCAGAATCGATTATCTTTTGAGAAGACAAGATAACGATCTTTCCATTCCAGGCCTTCCCGACTCATCTCAAGTCTCATACAAGCCCTTGAGCCAATGAGCGAGGCTAATTATCTTGTTAATGTATAAAGCTACTCTATCCCTAATATAGGTTATTTAATTTCCACTGATTAAACTGACTTTCACACGAGTTGTCCTGGGACCCCTTTGTGTCTCGACCCTCGTTGAAAGCCACTCCCCTATCGACAACACATAACTCAAACTACCTGCCAAGGGTAGATAATGCACTAAGAACTTCCAACAATAACCAATACACCTCAAAAGGCAACACATCCCTATGGATGTCCAATACTGAATCCAAAATGTGCACTACCCAAGAAAGACTCAAAGGGTGAACTAAAGTTACAACAAACCCCTTCACAATTACCACTTTGGAAGACTTAGATTTTCACATTAACAAATACTTTCCCCTTAGTACACAGTTACAAAACACTTGCTTTTATAAATACAACTCCAAGCAATTAACAAATGCTATCATTCAGATTTCCTAAATCCATTACAATCAATTTCGCATATTAAAATGCACCGTTTACATATAATTCCAACTTACAAATTAACAACGAATTAAACTAAAATAATCATGCTCGCAAACATTTATTAAATTACCCATACATTAAATGAATATATTTAATATATATATATACATATATATACATATATATACATATATATACATATAAATATATTATTTAATTATAAAATTAACTATACATTTCCCAAATTCCTTTTTAAATTAATTACATTACAATTTCCAACAATATATATAATATATACATATATATAATATATATAATATATATTATAAATAATATACATCTTATATAATATATATATATATATATTTATATCATATATGTACATACAAAAATTTTATTTCCAAACCATAATATTTAAATCCCAAATCGAAAGAATAAACAAACGACACCAAATGAAATTTGTGTGGCTCTTACAGCCATATGAAGTTGTACAGGGTGCGTTGTGGGTGAGCAACGCTGGGCGCTGCTTCCCACATTGTAACTCCCATGCGGGCGGCTATGGAAGCAACCCCAACCTCCCATTTATATACAATACATTGTGTTTTAAAAACAAATGCATAAATATATATTTTCTGAACAATTTCACCAGTAATACGAATTTTGACGTACGATAATTTTGCATAATTTCGCTTAAAAATAAATTTTCCTCAGAGAATTTTCAATACTAAATTAAATACAATAATTTATATAAAATATATATATGTATATGTACATATATATTACAATATATATGTGTATATATATATATTTATATAAAGTTAATCCAATCACTGGTTCAAGTTGAGCAAATAAATTACACAAAAGAAGTTTTCTACAGGAAAGCTCAGAGATTTCATTTTCCCAGATAATTAAAAGAAATAGGGAAACCAAATAGAATAATGGTTTTCTACAAAGATCTATAATTCCTTTTGAATCAATCTATTTCGAATGAACAAATTACACAGAGGATTTTTAATTATTTTCTACAAAAGTTCAACTTTCACGACAATCTTTTAAAAGAAAGAAACAAGAGCTTCTACAGTATAGAAAATATTTTCCTAAACATTTCCAAATTGTATTATAGTAATAAAAACAACTTTTCAATTCAAAATTCACAAAAACACTAAAGGAACATGTTCCAGAAGAACTGTTGCCTCAAGAAATGTTGTCGAGCTTCTCTGTAGCTTCAATTTTCCAATGTAGCCAAAGCTTCCTCCAGTGCAATTACCTCTTTCCAAAAAACGCAACAATACACAGCCAAGAATTCTACAACAAAATTCTAAAAAAAACACCTCTGAGAGATCCACAATTTCCTCAGCAAATTTTTCAACCAAACAAAAAACCCTTCCCGTGAAACAACTTTCTTCCCTTTTCCCAATCTTTCCTCCGAGAATCAATTTACAACAATCAAATAACAAATTTCTAACTCACAGTTATCCCAACAAAATATATTTTCCCTCAACAACCCCATATATTTTCCAACCTCATGCATTTAAAATAAAATAAAACAATTAATATATTTCAACAAATTTAAATAATCTTATTTATTTAATTCCCATATAATTTAATAATTAAAAGTTTTTAATAACATAACTAAATTAAATTTATTTATTTAGTTATTCTAAAGCCTTCACAACAATAATTCAATTAATTAAATATTTAAATCAAATACACATTTAATCTACCAAATTAAACTTGGACAATAATAAAATATCCAAAACAACAATGGTAAGGCTAAGACCAAAACTCAAACTGATGACATACTGTACTAGGGTAAAGGTATGACTAGGTAGCCCGTTACTATCTCCCAATATTATTGTTGAGTAGTGGACACGCTCAGACCTGTGAAACTAGGTGAAGTTGTTGTCCTGTACTTGCAAACCTACAACACAAGCAAGAGTCGTACATGTATACAGATAGTAATTCATACACACCATGAAGAGAGAATCGTGGAAATCACAGGGCACTCGCAAGTGAGTGATGCAATACCATTCTCTTTACCAATAAAATGTCACATCAACTGACGAGATAATATATCAATTAAACTACAATGAGCATATATAGAAAAGTCATCTCAACTAAGCATCTATGCAAACATAAAGTATGTCAAACATAATCACCATGCATATAATGTATCATCACATCAATATAGTCTATCATCGCTCCATTGTCAGCAATAGAATAACAATCACATAAAATAAAGTCTATCAAAGAATCAAAACTGTCAGAGAAAACATAGCAAATCGGAGGGGTGTTACATAATAACTCCCTTCACAATTAATTCTTATTCTTTATGTAAATTAGCAAGCAAGATATGCTCTCCTTATTACATTTAAAAAAATATATTTTTAGTATCAAACATCAAGATTGTTACATAATGCCATGTCATAAGAAACACTTAAAAGACACTAGGTAGTTTTGAGGTATGGTGCTTGAATAATTTGTTGGCACTTGTTGAATCACATAAGGAGCATCATATTTATGAGATTTATGGAGATATATAATAATGTTGTATTTTTTTATTTTATATAAAAGATTGTAAGAAATGTTATTTTAATTTTTATAAGTGAATTGTTTCACAAAAATTCTCATTTTTATCTTAAATTTGATAATTATTTACACGTTAAAATATTAATATTTAAAAATATAGTACAAAACAAATTAATTCTTTTAAAAAAATTATTTATAAATTTTTTAATGAAATTTTAAATAATAATAAAAATTTAAAATGTAAATATAAAAATTATATATAAATATAAAAAAAAAATTAGAATTAGAATTACTAAAATAATGATTAGGGACTTTTCCAAAATTAAAATTAAAAGTTACAAAGTTAAATAAATGTATTACTCAAAAGTAAAGAAAAGAATGTAAATAAAATGAAATTTATGTATGCTTTATGTACTAAATAAAATAGTTCCAAGTGGGTGGTAGGGCGGGTGACTCTCCACAAGCAATGGTGTGGAGAGTATGTTACGTGGCGGTTAGTTAATTTCATGATGACAGTTCGACCCATTGGCTATTATGAAACTTTGTGCAAAGGGATTATGGTATATTTGATAAGATTGTCACATGTGCGATTTGCAACTTGGCTCATGATGGGCAGGTGGAGGTTGCATTTTCTATGATGAAAAGGTTTAATCTGTAGTTGGTGGGGTGTCAATTTGACACTTCCTTGAGCTACTCGTTGATTGGGAAAGCTTAAATCCAACAGTTACCTCTCTTTCTTTTTATGGTGGTATGTTTAGCATTCATGTCTCTACAAGCAAAATGGCATGTTGCAGGCCGGTGGCAGGGATACTCTTGTGCAATTACTAAGCAATAAAAGGAAAATGGCCTTTCTTGGTCTAGTGACCTCATTGAGGCTCAAGCTTATTATTAGCCAAAATTTTCTCATCCTTTTGGCGGTGAAGTTTCTGGTTGGGAAGGGCTTTATGGAGGATGGTGAAGGGTATCAACTGGATATCAACACCACTTCTAGGGTTTTGGCTAGCTTGTTGGATGTGGGTGTGATGAAACAGGAGGCAAAAGTGTTGATGTTGAAGATGTTTAAATAAGATATTTTGGTCAAGATGGATGAAACCCTAGCGACGATGACATTGGGTGTTGGTTTCCCTCGACCATAGGACATGGGTATGCTTGTAGTTTATGGGACAATAGTAAAATATTATCCGTTTTTGCTAGATATTCAAGGAGCTAATCTCTATGGACATCGAAGGTTGGCTAAGGCTGCTGTCGATTTCCTCAAACTGAGGTTTTGACTTACGTAGGCTAGGAATTGCAATTGGTGGTATGAATTTCAAGTCTTCTCTCATCCAAATTTGTGGTAAAATGGTTCCCCTGGCAAGCATGGTTTTCTAGTAGTTTCTTGGTGTCTATAAGGGATATTACCATCTAGTCTCAAATGTATGTCTTTTATAATACTGTCAATGGTTATTTCCTCTTGTTTTCGTCGATGACCAAGCAATTTTGGTTGTTATTTTGTAAACATGCTAGCTAATGTCTATGAAATCATATACCTATGGGTCTTCAGGCAAATATTATGACTTTTTTACTATCAATACAAATCTCTTACATTTATCAAAAAAAAAAAAAAATAGTTCCAAAGTGAATATGTACATGGAAATAGGGACAAAAAAGGCATAAAAAGTGGTCACCTTTTTTTTTCTAAAATAAGTAAAAATTAATCTTGGATGATAAATTAAATATAGTTACACTCAAAATTTGAAGATGCAACAAGAACAATGGTTGTAGTCCTTAGAAGTGGGTGGAAACGATGGCTCCTATAATGGCTCCCACAATGGCTCCTACAACTTTTGAACGCTTATGTGCAACAACTCCTTGAAACAGATCTCACTCATCTACTTCAGCTATCAATGTGCACATAACAACACCTTAAAA
This sequence comes from Sequoia sempervirens, assembly GCA_007258455.2. Lineage (NCBI taxonomy): Eukaryota > Viridiplantae > Streptophyta > Pinopsida > Cupressales > Cupressaceae > Sequoia > Sequoia sempervirens. The sequence continues at coordinate 79,819 of VDFB02322657.1, read as the reverse complement.
GGAAATTTATGGTGTCCTGAAAGGTTCTCCTACTTGCCCATTAGAGTTTCATGCCGCTTTTGTAGATGGCCTGTATGGTGGCTCATGGCCTTCGTTACCCTCATTTCGGTGCCCTTTGGTGCTTCAAGGAAGTAAGGGTCCCTCTTCATCGGTCCCAATGTTTCTCTCTTCCTCCTTGATTGCTCCAGCGATGCCCACAAATGTTTTAAATGCCCCCTGCATTAATCTACAGCCTTCTTGGAGTTTTTCCCATCTTTAGTTCCTAAGCGTACTGGTTTTTTGGGAAAATCAACTTCTTCTTAGTGACCCTCCACTACATTTTTGGTACCTTCCACAAATGAAGCAGCAAAATTTGTAATCCCTAGTGAAAGCTCAGATGGATCTTTCAAATCAAGGGTATGTGCAAATGTACATGTGCCTCCTATGTCTTTCAATTTGTTTCCTTATTTAAAAGGTCACATGGGTCTGTACCCACCCAAAGGATTTAAACCCCTTAAATATGCAGAGGCATCCTCTGTTCTAGATTTTGGGGATGAAGTGTTGCAAGAAGAGGAATATTTCTCTTCTCATGCCTTAATATGTCGTTTTAACCAATTTTGGCCTTTCATTTCAAACTTGAACATCTGGATAAAGGAAAACTAGTACCCCTTATTGCAAAATGTTCCAAAAATTTATCTTAGTGCTTAGGGTTAATTCATTGCTACTTTTGACTCCACCAAAGATAGGGACTCCATTTTGTTTGACTATCATTGGTCTTAGAATCAACACTACCTTTTTCTTAAACCTTGGCACCCAACCTTCAACCCTTCTTTTGAATCCTTCAACAATATGTCAGTCTAGGTTCGGCTTCCAAATCTTTTGCTTCAATTTTGGATCCACTCTTATTTCAAATCTAGTGGTGAGTCGTTAGGCTCTTTCTTAGTTGTAGATAAGAAAACCACAATTTTTTCTCACACTACTTTTGCTCGAATTTTAGTGCATTTGGACCTCTCTAAGGAACTTCCTGCTAATATAATTCTTAATGTTGTTGGTCGTTCTTGAACCCAACTATTAGATTATGAAGGACTTCCCTTCCGATGTAGGAGATATTTTGAAATAGGTCATGTGGTTGCAACATGTCACATCAAAAGTAAATCAGTTAAAAAACAAGCTTCATGGTGGAAAGATACCCTCTCAAAGCCCCCCCACTTGGGTAGAAATTAATTGATTCTTCTACTTCATTGCTGGCTCTTTTGGAAAAATCTGATGTGAAGATTGTCACTCTTTATCAAGATTATAAAAAGCTCACTCCACTTGGGTTGAAATATGCGTCATCTATCACTCCAACAACAAAATCTGATGTGAAACTTACTCTTCCAAAAGATAAAAAATCAAATAAGCTTTGGACTCATGAGGAAGTTATGGAACAAAAGAATCATATAGAGGATAGGTATCTGGACATTCTATCATGTAAATTTTCATCTTCTGAGATGGATTATGTGGACAACCATTGGACACTTGTACAAAAATGTAAAAATATTATTTCAAATTGTTTCTAGCATCTGCCTTTTGCTCCCCTATTCACATTGAAGGGGATTAGTTTGTAGCCTTTATGACACTTTTTCTCTATCTCATGCCAGTTGATGTTTCCTGGCTTTTCCTTTGTATTTTTCTCTTTATATATTAATATATTATATATAGGCTTTATGCCTTTTTCCTAAAAAAAATAGTTGTAGTCCTTAAATCTAATTATTAAACTACTATTTTTTTAAATAATAGAAATAATAGGTTTAAATAGGGGGGATCACATGAAGTGTGCATATTTTTTTCAAAAAATTAACATAGCATATAGTGCACTCTTCTTAAAATGTTGATTTTCTTAAAGTATTTCATGATTCGCTTTGATGAAAAAATATTTAATATTATGTAGTTTATAATGAATTTTTTAATCAATATATTTTGCTTTTTACTACTTTTTAAAGTAAATACATCTTGAAATAGAAAAATTTGAGTGTGCTTCCCTAAATTTTGGGAAAATTAATCATTTTTTTTAATGTGTATATAATATAGTTTAGAATGTTAAAATATAATTTATTTCAAATTTGGATGAATGATAATAAATGACACTAAAAATACTATATATAGGTTTTTGGGAAAAAAAAGAAACTAGCAAAAAAATTTGAAGATCAAAACCTTAATGTATTGAAAATGTAAAAGAAATACATAGTTAGAAAGGTAAGAGAGAGCTTGATGTTTTTGATATAAATCTGTTTTGAAATTTTTAATTTTCATTATTATTTTTTAAATTTTTTTTGTGATAATAGTATTTTTACCTTACAAAATTATTATTTTTATGTAAGAACTCCCTTCACAATTAATTCTAATGATTTATATAAATTATTATTAGTTAAAGCAACTAGTTTTTCTTTAAATTATGCATTCCTTATTATTATTTTTTTAAATGTCAATATTGACTAAAAATTGGTCAATATGGTAAAATTATATTTTTCATTTGTCAAAAAATATTGGAGAATAATTAGGAAATTAAATCTTGAAGTATCTTTTTTTTCCATATCAATTTGATATTGAATAAATTATTTGATCATTGATTGAATTTATTTAACCACAAAGGTGGGCCTAACATAGTTGATTAAGGTAAGTGCACAAGGATGGGGGGCCAAAAAGGGGTCTTAAGTGACCACTTTTTTGTCTAAAATAGGAAATACTAACCTTGGATGTGAAATTGAGGATAGTTATACTCAAAAAATTTAGATGCAATAAAAACAAGGATCGTAGTGCTCTGAGTCTACACTAATTCTTTTTGAAAATGGTAGAGATTAAGGGATTCAAAAGAGGGAGCCACAAAAATTGGTGTTGTTTTTGACAAAAAAACATTACATAGCGACTTTTGTGGCTCCCTCAAAAGGTTAACTTTTTTTTGTTATTTTTAAAACCACTTCGGTGAGAAATTAGCTAACAACAAGTAGTTTATGCCTGATTTTTCTGATAATTTTTTTAATAAATATTTTATTTTTTTACTAATTTTCAAAGTAGACACTTCTTGAAAAATAGAATTTTGGTCGTGCTACCCCTATAAATTTTGAAAACTAATTGAAAATATTTTTTTTTAAATATGGTAGAATGGAGTCTAGTTTCTAAAAATGTAATTTATTTGAAATTTTGATGAACAATGAATTTATAAAAGAAAAAAGTACCAAACACTGGGTTTTGCTAAAAATAGACACACAAACAAAAGATATTAAAGATGAAAGGCTTAACATTTTCAAAATTTGAAAAAAATTACATCATTAGATAGCTAAGAGGGAGCCTAACATTACCTAGGTGTTTGATTTGTTTGACCTTGAAACACGTGTAAACCTAATGCTTAGCATAAACTCGATTATGTGAAATATTGTATAATTTGCAAAAACATGTCTTTGGACATTGGGAAGGAACTCGAAGCCTTTAGGTTGGTATTCCAAAGAAAATACCAAGCCTAAGACTTGGGGATTCCCAAAGCAAGAAATAATGTGAGTGTGTTATAATGTGAGCGCAGTATAATGTGAGTGCATTATAATGTGAGCGCATTATAACGTGAGTGCATTATAATGTGAGTGCATTATAACATGAGCGTATTATAATGTGAGCACATTATAACGTGAGAAAATTATAACGTGAGCATGTTATAACACGAGTGTGTTATAACACAAGCACAATATAAAGTGAGTGCATTATAACACAAGCGCATTATAACGTGAGTGTGTTATAACACGAGCATTTTATAATGTGAATGTGTTATAGCACAGGCATGTTATAACGTGAGTGCATTATAACACAAGCATGTTATAATGTGAGCACGTTATAACATGAGTGTGTTATAACATGAGCATGCTATAACACGCTCACATTATTTCATAGTTTTGACATATTTTTTGTGTTTGTGCTTGAGTTTCCTAGTAAGACATAATGTGAGTGTGTTATAACGCACTCATGTTATGTCTTTCTTTGTTTTAAATGCTATTCTACTAAATGTATATATATATTTGTATGTATGTATTCATGTATGCTCGTATAACATGTATGTATGTATGTATGTGTGTGTATTCCTGCTTGTATGTAAGTATGTCTTAGTGTATGTATGTATTTATGTATGTATCAATATATGTATGTATGTATGTATGTGTATTAGAAGAAAAAGTATCCCTTTTTCACACTTAATTTAGGAATAATTAATATTAAAATGAGCTTATTCATGCCTTAATTTTGTGTTGTAATATGTTTTTACACATTCACATTAAGTTTAGGGCCTTTTTTAGCTAAATGGACTTAATTGTGCCTTATTTAGGGTGTTGTAAAATGTATCTTTACACTTTCACACTAGTCTAAGGATTTATTAACTAATTGAGCTAATTTTCCTTAATTGACCCCTTTAATTCAAATCCAAGCCTAATTAATTGCAAATTTCAAGGGATAAAGCCAGACATTCATAAATTATATTACACAACACTTAATTTTTGAAGGTGTGTGTCCTAGGTTAGTGAGCTAGGACCTATTCGCCACATGGCAAATGGGTCCTCACTTAGACCTAGGACCCCCCTTTGGGATATGTTTTTGGTGATATTTTAATGATTTCAAATCCTAGATTTGAAGTCTGCTTGTGTTATTTGAATTTTGAAATTGAATGATAAGACATGAATACATATAAGGCTATTTCACTTAGTTCCACCTAGAATTTTTCAAGTCTTCAAGCATTCTAGCAAGTTTATGAGATCAAGAACATTCAAGAGAATTTCTAAGGAATTTAAGGGTAGATTTGTAGAAGAATATTGCAGCAATCAAGAGTCCTTTCATCATGTCAAAGGCATAGTGCATCATGCATGTTGTTGAGCTAATGTTGTGATGTAGAATTTCAAGATCCCATTCAAGCATTGTTTCATGTCAATTTTAAGATCAAGATCTACATTCATTGAGGTCACTTCATGCAAGATTGTTGATTTGTACTCCAAGGTTTTAATTAAGGTGTGATGAGTTGTCACATTATTTGTTCATTCATCATTCCTTTATGCCTTGTTTCATTCCAAGCTTCAATTACCAAAATGGGGTTTGACCAAGGCAAATCCCTATTCCCTAAAAAACAAAAATTTTATATCCTTTTATGTGTGATTGCAGGTTTTAGGTTGAAGATTAAATGGGGAGAAAAATTGGAGAAAGTTGCAAAGTTTTCAAAGTTATCACCTTTCTTGCAAAATCACAAAAATTGAGCTATAGGATTTACTTCTGAGTTTCTGACACTTCGACTAGGATTTGGGAGTGTAAACATTAAAGAACAAAACCTAGAAATAGATTTTCCAGAACCCTATCCAGGATCCATTTTCCAAAGGGAGAATGAGTCCTCAGCGAGGCCTGAAAAAACACTTTTTACAATAGGTACATAGCATTTGACCCTCTTAAAACCTGCCTTTTGATTGCTATATTGGTTAGGTTTGATTTTTTATATTCAATTACACATCATAACCATCATAATTGAATGAAACTCAGAAAATAGGTACATTGGTTCATCAATTCATTTTGGTGAACCAACACCTATTTTTTCAGTGATTTAGTATGTAAGATTGTATGTACGTATGTATGTATGCTAGTATGTATGTAAGTATGTATGTACATGTATGTATGTATGTATTTAGAGGGAGGAAAATTGTAAGTGAGAGATATTTGTCTAGGTAGGGTGGGAAGGAGAGAGGAAGAGACCTGAGAGAGAGGGCTAGTGAGAGAGAGAGACCTAAGAGAGGAAGTGAGGGTGGGAGGGAGAGACCTGAGAGAGAGAGAGAGAGAGAGAGTGGGAGGGAGAGAGGGAGAGAATCTAAGTAGGAGGATAGATGAGAGGGGTGAGAGAGGGAGGGGACCGAGAGAGAGAGGAGAAGGAAGAGATAGGGGGGAGAGATGGAGAGAGAGAGAGAGAGAGAGGGAGAGGATGAGGAGGAAGTAGAGAGAGGGAGTGGGAGAGAGAAAGGGAGGGAGGGGAGAGAGAGAGGGGAGTTGGAGTGAGAGGGACTTATCTATGTAGGTGGAGGGATAGAGGCAGAGAGAGAGTTATCTAGGTAGGGAAGAGGGAGAGACCTGGGAGGAGAAAGATATGGGACGAAGAGGGTGGAGAGAGAGATAGGATGGAGGGGAGAGAGGGAGGAGAGAGAGAGAAAGAGAGGGAGAGGGGGTGGAAGGGAGGAATCTGAGTGGGAGAGAGGGGGTGGGAGTGAGAGGGACTTATCTCAGTAGGGTGGGAGAGAGAGAGAGAGATTGGTTGGATACATGCTATCCAAATATTTATGTTGCAATAATTTGGCCCATTTTAGCTGAGGTTGTTTATATAGTCTTCATACTAGCTTTGCACCCATTGCATTATTCTAGAGAAGTTTCCCTTTTAGCCCAACACCATCATCCTCTCTTGGCCTGCAAACCTTATCCCAAGCTATCAAGGCTAATTTTTCCTTTTCTAAAGAGCCTTGCTAGAGGAATTTCCCCAATATGCTTGTTAATTTCTGATTCAAACCACTTGTCAATGGTAGACATGACATCAAATATATGGAAATTGCAGCTATAGTAGTTTTGATCATGACTCTCTGCCCAACACAAAAAAGCCATCCGCCCTTCCAAAAAGTAGTCTGATTTGATACTTTCTCTAATAGTGGATCCCATAGTCTATTTGACCTTATCCCAAGTGCCAATGGAAGGCCCAGATAAGAGTTGGGGGAATTTTCCAATCTTGAAATCAAGAATTCTAATGATTTCTTGATGCTTTCTAAGAGGGGATGATAAAAAGAAAATATCTATTTTCTAGGCATTTACTTCCTGGCCATAAAACAACAAATACAATTTCAAAATCTATTCAAATCCCTTGGCTTATTTTCTTTTAGCAACCCCGAACAACATTGTGTCATTAACGAATTGTTGGTGAGTAATTAGGCTAAGGTTTCTTGTTGTTTGGAAACCTTCCAGCTTTCTATCTATGCAAGCATGATGTAGGACCCTTCCCAGGGTATCATCCATTATGATGAAGAGAAATGGAGATAGAGGGTCCCCCTATCAGAGTCCTCAAGATGATTCAAAGAAACCTTTAGGAGAACCATTTACTAAAACTGAATATATGGGGCTTGCCATATTATTGACAATCCAATTTATCCACCCAACTTCAAACCCAAATCCTTTTAAAATGCAGAACAAAAATCTCCAATCTACCTTGTCATAGGCTTTCTTCATATCTGATTTTACCAACATTTGTTGCATTTCTTAAGGAAAAATGAATAAATTCTCGAGCAATGATGACACCGTCCAAAATTGATCTCCCAAGGATAAACCTTGTTTGCTCATGTGCTATGTTTTTTAGAAAAATCCTTATAAGTATGTTAGCCACTACTTTAGCTAAAATTTTATAGATTGTATTACATAGTGAGATAGAGCGAAAATATTCCAAAGAAATATCCTATTATTTCTTTGGTATTTGATGTAGGAACATCCCAGGTTTCAAGCAATCTTGCATCAACCAAAAATATCTGCATTCATGTTTGCATTTCAGTAGTTATTTGTCAGACCCAGTCTCAATGTTTCATACCACATTGTACTGCATTGTAACATCAGAGCTTGTGGAGTAGGATATATGAACTTCATGGCAACATCTACATCATATCCAAAATTCAAATGTTTTGGAGATTACAGAATGAAGTTATCGCTAACATAATATTAGTTGTATTTGGATAGAAAGCATTCACCAACTAGTCTTGAATTTTACAGTGTGCGGACCTATCATGTGACTTGCGGAGCTCAAGAGACCATTTCATAAGGATGCACATCATATTTTTCCAAGGATCAAAGGAAAATCATAGGTTTTGGCTGACCTTCACATGTTTCATCGATTTCGGGGTTTAAGACCTCTTGAGGTCGACACAGACCTTTTTTGGAGCTAGGAATTGATATATATAGGCATCATGTAGTTGCATTAGGAATCAATCAAGTAAGGAAGTAGGAAGAAAGATCTATATTTTCAAGGGTTTTGACCCACATTGTATTTCTAGGCTTAATGCCATATCATACTGTAATTTTGTGATTCTATAAGCCAGAAGGCAGGGCATCTTGCCAATGAATAATTGATCATTATCTATATTTCCATATGCAATTGTGTTCTTGTTCATTGAGTTTCTATTGGGATTACTCTTGCTGTAAGGTTGGATAGTCCTATTCTTGGACCCTCCATCCTTGACTACACCAAGTGGTATCAAAGCGAGTTGTGAACTTTGGGAGAGCGAAGGTGGACAGATCGCTAACTTGAGGCAGTTGCACTAAAGCGAGTTTGTGAAGTTGAGCAAGGAATTCTATAAGATCTTTTTGTGGACAGATCACCAACTTGAGGTAGCCTACTTGTGTTTTTCAACAGATCATTGATTGTGAGGCAGTTCTGACCCTGTAGCCAGATCATCAACTTGAGGTAGTTGCACTAGATCCTAGGAAAAGATGCCACTAAGGAGAATTCATACTACTATTAATGTTGTTGGAAAGATAGATGAGATGATGGAGATGATGAGAACAATGAAAGTGAGGTTGGATGTTGTTGAAGAAGATAGGAAAAAAAGGCTTAAACCCTAGACCAAATGATGAAAGTGATGATGATGAAGTTCAAGCTGCAAATCGAGCTGAAGAGACCTCAGAAGAGGAAGAATTAGATTGGGTAAAGATGATGAAGGCTATTTCAAAAATTGGAAAGAGACCTAGAATAGAGATTGTGAAGTATACTAGTAACCTAAATCTAGATGAGTTGATTGATTAGATAAATGACATCGAAGAATACTTTGAGTATGAAGAAATCAAAGACATAGAGAGAGAGAGATTTGCAAAGACTAAGTTGAAAGGACATATTGCAATTTGGTGGAAGGAAGTTCAGCTAGAGAGAAACAAAAAAGAAAAGAAAAGATTGTGAAATGGGATAGAATGGTCACAAAATTGAAGAACCAGTTTATACCTACGGACTATGAGATGGAGCTGCTGAAGAGATTGAAAAATCTAAGACAGAAGGAGAAGGCTGTGAAAGAGTACACTGAGAAATTTCATAAGATCGTCATCAGGACTAGACATAGTGAAGCAAGCAAGGAGAAAGTGGCAAGATATATCAATTGGTTGAGGATGAACATTCAAGAAGAATTGAGTCTGGTAAGGATCAATTTAGTAGAGGAAACATATCAGTTTGCATTAAAAATGGAGGAAAAGCTAAACAAAATACATGAGCAGAGGCAAAGAGGTAAAGGAGGTAGATTTTAGAGATGAAGGTCACATTCCAAAGGAGAAAGAACATATACGGAGGGAAGTAAGTGATGAGTCTAGTTTATGGTTTAATTTTGGTAGAATTTATGATCTATTTGCTGAAGTTGTCATGGACCTTGATGTTTGAATGTTGATATTTCCTAAAAACCATAGACATTGGGCCTAATTTTATTTCTGCAAATATTTAATGACATTGACATGTTATATGGACTATCTATGTTAATTCTACATGTGGATTAATTAATTCTCTTTGAGATAGTTACAGACATGTGATTATTGTGCGTACTAATATTGCCATGCAGATATGATTAGAGGCATGTGAAATAGAGAAAGACTCTGACAGCTGGTCATTCACCGTAACGGTCAACAAGGTGGTCATTCAAAGGTCAATGGAGGAAAGACTCTCGACGGCGGGAGATTCCTCATTTAAATCAAAGTTGTAATCACCTTGTAAATGGTCTTTATTGTTGTTGAGTGAATATAGGTGTTACTATTGTGCTAAATCTGCATTAAGGTAGCATGCCTGACCAGATTTTGTGCATGCGTAACCACCTCTCCACTTTTCATGCTTTCCCTAAAGTGGTGTCCTCCTAATCTGTTGGAGTTGACCACCTTGCTAGGTGATTAGTTAGTAGCTTATTTTCCTATAAATAAGACCCAGATGCTCCTTCTCAAGAGGTTGCGCGATCTGATGATGTACTTGCATTCTTAGTTTTCAGTAATACAGTTACATTGCTCTATTGTACTCATGTTTTTCAATGAATAAAATGAAGTTATAAGTCTATGCATCTGAGTTTACATTAGTTTTAGAGGATACTCATCCAAGGGGGCCCACTTGGTGAGCATTTTGTTCTTTAGTTTAGGTTATTTTAGTAATTACTTTATGTTCAGTAATTAGTTAAGAATCTGACACTGACTGTTCCTGCAGCCACTAGAATTCCATTCTATGACTATTCCTGTAGCCAAAGCAGATAGAGTAGTTTCCTATTTGTTTGCTCAAATTTTCATTTATGTCATGCATTTCAGCTTAGTATAGTTGTTGGTTGATGTTCAACATTTATGTTATTCCTTTCCAAGCAATTTACTTTCAGCATTGTGTCTTTCTTAGTTGTAGAATGAAAATGGCTACTTTGGATCTTTAGTGCACATACTGTGTTGACCCATTTCAAGTTCGCGTCCCTGGGTTGACAAGTTAAATGCACCTTCATGATGATTGAAATGGCTATTTAGTTTAGATGTCCAATCTCTGAATCATAGATGTAAGGGCTTAGTTGTTAAATCATTGTTGGAGGCCAACATTTTTGGCGTCGTTTCCAAGGATGGTGTCAAACTAGGGAGTTCTTTGGAGTCATTGATAGTTTTTTCTTGTTATAGTATTTCTGAAAGTTGTTCTTAGTATACCCCTCATTTAGGAAAGTAATGATCCACCATTCTTTTTCCAATTCTTTGTGTGAGCTAGCTAATAGTGAGTTGTACCACATGCATAGAGGAAGGAGGAGAGATGCTCATGGGAGATTCCTTCCTAAAAATCTTGATCCATTCTAGCTAGTTGAATATTAGAACCTACCAAGAGAAGAAGAAGAAGAAGATCCACAGCCCTTTGTCGATGCATTTCCTGATCTGACTAGCTTTGAAGTTTCCTCTGAAGATCAAAATCTGATTGAGAACCCCTTTGCTTTGGAACTACATCAGGAAAGTATGGGTGATGCAAATAGAAAAAAACCTAACCAACCGGCTTTTCCTTTCCCCATTGCTCATCAGAATGAAGTAAAAAACCTCAAAAATATCCTTGCTTCAGTCCTTCCTAAGTTCTATGGACTTTTCACAGAAGATCTTGATACTTTCTTGTTTGATTTTGACATACTTTGCAGGAGTTATGACTATACCATTGATTCCCATAGGCTCAAGCTATTTCCTACCACTCTAAAAGAAGTTTCATTAAGATGGTTCATGAGCCTAGGAAAAAATACTGTGGAGACATGGGATGATGTGAAGACAAAATTCCTTCTATGGGTAAGTCATCTACCAGTGGAGTTTCAAGAATGGAGATTACTCATTTGATGGCAGACTTCAAGCAAGACATTATACAAAATCTAGCTACTTAGTTGGATACACTTTAGGACAAGAAGAAATAAGAGGAGGCAGAGGCAATGTTGGCAGAATATTGCCCTCATTGTAGACAAAAGAAGAAGGACTGCAAATGCAAGATGATAGCTAATATTGACAACACGCAGATTGCACCCGAGTTCAATCCAATCCAGGTTGAAGAAGATCAAGTCTACTATGTTGCACAAAGGAGGCCATGGGCTCCAAGACAAGGTATGCCACCAAATCCACTATCTTTTGTTGGGCCATATTTCAATTCTTATTCATTTGATAACCAATGGAAACCCCCATACCCATCCAATTATGGAGGATATCCACTACAGCCTTGGAGTAACCCCCCAAATACCTAGCCTAATCACTAAAAATATCCACTCCAGTGGCAACAACCTCAAGGGAATTGGCAACTATTTCAAGGAAATTGGCAGCAAACAAATCAATGGAGGGGAGGACAACAATGGCCAAACTAGACAAATAGCTACATGCAACTACCTTCTCAGCCCCAACAACCTACTATAATGCCTCCTCCTGCTAATCCAAGCTCAAATCCACCTAAACCTACTTAGCTTCAAGCTTAGCCCACACCTAACCCAAATAACAAACCACAACAACAGCCAGTATACTTTGTTGATTCAAATCAATTCCCTGCATATGTTGTGAGCGTGACTAACATCCACTTGCATTCAGGAACTACTTTACTAACCCCTTCCATGTCCATTATTATTGAGTTTCCTATGGAAGAGGAAGAGGAACCTCTAAATGATCCCATTCAACCAAGTGCACCTAAAAATCCTAAACCAATCCCAGTCAAGCAGACTAAACAAGAACCACCATTTCCTCAGAGATTGGAAGTTTCCAAGAAAAAGGAAGAAAAGGAGGACACAACCTTTGACATCTTGGATCAGCTGAAGCATATATGTGTCCAAATACCTCTATTTTAGACCATAAAAGATGGTCCAATCTATGGCAAGGCAATTAAGGAAGCATGCCTTAAGAAGCTAGGAAGGAAGAAGAAAGACCCCACTACGGTTCATGTGGTGGGACAGTTAGCTGACATCATGCTTGGGAAATTGATTGTTCCCAAATATAATGACCCAGGGAGTCTTGTGGTAGGAGTTGTTATAAATGGGATCCAAATAAAGAATGCTTTGATTGACTTGGGAGCAGCAATAAATGTAATGACCAAGGATATCCTGCAACAACTAAATTTTGCAAGAATGAGACCTACTCCTACTGTCCAGCAACTTGTTGATAGTTAAACCATTAAACTTTATGGTGTAGTGGAGGACCTTGTGGTAACTCTAGACTCATGGGAGTACCCAGCGAATTTCATGATTCTTTCTCCTAAAGCCACACTCGGTGAGTACCCTATCATTCTAGGAAGACCATGGTTAGCAACAATAGATGCATATATTGGATGTAGGATAGGAGACATGACCATTTCTAATGGAAAGAGCACCAAAAATCTTGTTCTCTACCCTCCTGCTCAACCATCCCATGATCTGGATAATTCTATATGGCCACATGTTGGTGAAGAGGCCGAGGAAGTTAATTTTGTGGCACAAATTATGATGCTAGGCAGAAGCTCTTTCATGCATCTTCAAGATGAAGATCAATTATTGGCTAACATCATTCAGAATCATTATGAAGTGGAGGAAGCATCATCTTCTCATTATGTTGTTCCAGTCAAGACACTTTTGCCTCCTCTTCCTGCAGCCGCTCTTCCTATAGATGCTCTTCCTATAGACGCTCTTCCCACAACCGAACTTCCTATAGCAACAGGTATGTCTCATACATTTTTGTTGCATGAACTTAAACTACCAAGCATTAGTGAAGTAGCTATGATAGATATAACTACACAAGTGCAAGTGGCAGAAAGAAAACATCTGCACATTAACAGTAATTGAGTGAAGAACAATAGTTGTCATTGACAACCTTATTGAAGACCCACTAGCAAGAATTTGCATGGGAATATCATGATATGAACAGATTGGACCCTAATATTTGCACTCATCGAATTTATATAAGAGATTATTGCACCCCAGTGAGACAGCCACAAAGAAGAATTAACCCTACACTAAGAGAAATTGTAAAAGGGGAATTACAGAAATTTCTAGATGCATGATTTATCTACCCCATTTCAGATAGTCAATGGGTGTCTCCATTGGGGATTGTTCCCAAGAAATGAGGGAAGTGGCGAGTTTGTGTTTATTACAGGGAGCTCAATTCTGCCACCAAAAAGGACCATTTTCCCTTACCCTTCATAGATCAAGTTTTGGACTCACTTGCAGGAAAACAATACTTTTCTTTTCTAGATGGCTTCAATGGCTATAACCAGATCCAAATTGCAGTAGAGGACCGAGAGAAGACCACCTTTACCTGTCCATGGGGAACCTATGCCTACTCGGTACTTCCATTTGGCTTATGCAATGCACTTGCAACTTTTATGAGGGTAGTCATTAGCATATTTTGAGACATTTCTCATGATTGCATGGAAATTTATATGGATTATTTCACCACCTATGGTTCTGATTTCAATGAAGCATTGGAGAATCTTAGAAGAGTCCTACAAAGATGTGAAGATCACAATCTATCTCTAAACAATGAAAAGTGTTTCATGATGATGCAGTAAGGTGTAGTTCTTGGCCACTACATCTCTCACAAAGGAATTCAAGTAGACCCTGCAAAGATTGAGGTGATCACTAATCTTCCTATCCCTGCAAAAAAAAATATGTTAGGAGTTTCTTGGGACATGTAAGCTACTATAGGAAGTTCATCAAGGATTTCAACAAAATAGCAGCACCATTGTATGCCCTTCTCACCAAAGATGTTGAATTTCAATGGAAAAAAGATTGTGACAAAGCATTTTTTTATTTGAAGGCAGCTTTGACTCATGCTCCTATACTCAAAGGACCTAATTGGGAGATTCCTTTTCACATCCATACAGATGCGTCGAACTATGCCATAGGAGTCATCCTAGGACAAAAAGGAGCTATTGAAAATGTTATTTATTTTGTCAGCAAAAACTTGCAAGGAGCTGAATTCAATTATACAATGACAGGAAAAGAAATGTTGGCAATAATCTATGCCCTAAAAAAATTCAAGCACTACATAGCAGGCTATCAAATCTTTGTGCACGCCGATCATGTAGCCATTAGATACCTCATGAATAAACCCCTGATCACAAGTAGGCTAGCAAGATGGTTATTGTTGATGCAGGAGTTTGACATAACCATTGTAGATAAACTAGGGAAGGCCAATGTTGTTGCAAATTTTCTTTCAAGACTGACTACATCAAAAGACAATCAGGTCATAGATGACTCTTTCCCTAATGAGCACTTATTTTCCATCAGTGTGCAAACACCATAGTATGCTAACATAGCTAATTATCTGGTCACGGGGAGAGTTCCTCCCCACTTCTCTCCAAAAGAGAGAAGGGTGCTCATTGAAAAATCATTTCCTTTTTCATGGATTGCAAGATGTTTGTTTTACACTGGGCCAGACCATGTCATGAGGAGAAGTGTGAGAGAAGATGAGACATATAATATTTTGCATGCATGCCACAATGAACCATGTGGAGGACATTTTTCAGCCATGAGGACAACGATGAAGATTATAAATACAGGATATTACTGGCCAACACTCCACAAGGATATAGGGAGATATACAAGAAAGTGTGATAGATGCCAGAGGATGGGTAGGACAACCAAATTTGATGAGATGTCACTTTTCCCTCAGATAGTAATCACTCCATTTGACAAGTGGGGATTGGATTTTGTAGGACCCATTGACCCTCCACCCAATGGTAAGTCTTATATCTTGGTATGCACTTATTATGTAACCAAGTGGGTAGAAGTTAAGGCCATGAAGCATGCAAGAGCTAATAAGGTTGTTGAATTTCTTTATGATATTTTTACAAGGTATGGAGTTCCAAGAGAGATAGTGACTAATTAGGGGGCTCAATTCACATCAACCCTTGTTGAAGCATTGGTCAATGAGTACAACATAAGACATAGGAAGTCCACTCCTTATCACCCTCAGGCCAATGGCCAAGTTAAGGTGATCAACCGGGAGATTGAAGCCATTCTAACCAAAATAACAATTCATAAACAGGATTGGGAAAATAGGCTACCAGAAGTTGTTTGGGCCTACAGAACTACCTGGAAAATAACTACAGGCTTCACTCCATTTGAGTTGTTGTATGGAAAGACAACTATGATTCCCATTGAATTTGAACATAAGACTCTTAGGATTGCAGTAGACTTGGAGATGGATATCTCTAAGGCACAAAGAGAAAGAATCATGCAGTTGAATGCTTTGGATGAGATGAGGAGAGAAGCCTTGCATCACATAGAGGTAGTGTAGAATCTGAGAATAAGGTGGCATGAAAAATTCATCAAGGACAAGAAATTCCAGCCAGGTGACTGGGCACTACTCTATGACTCAAGGTATCAAGATAATGCAGGAAAATTGTAGACAAGGTGGCTAGGACCATATGAGGTTGCTGAAGTCTTCCCCAATGGTTCTGTTCAGCTCACTACCATTGACCCTGTCAGATTCAAGTTTCTTTTCAATGGTCATTGCCTAATATTGTATCACAAGCCAACTTCCAAAGAGGAGTTCCTGCAGCTGAGGGAAGTGGACCTAGTGTCCCTCCTTCTAGCTAACTAAGGTATGTATCTTGTCATAATAAAGACTTCCACTTTTGTGGGAGTCCACTTCTTCACCCATCCATGGGTAAAAGCAAGAAGTTGGGTAATTGAAGAGGGGAAATTTCAGCCAAAAAAAAAATCTCGCAAAAAACATGTACGCGCTATTAAAAAAATGTGTGTGTTACGCTTCGGGTATCCGAGCCTAAATGTGTAAGTGTTATAACATGTACGCATTATATAACACGTACAAATTGATTATTTTAAAAAATGAATACTTTCTAGCAATGGGTATGCGTTTTAAAACGTGTACGCATTTTGTAACGCAAAACGCGTACGCATTTTGTAACGCAAAACGCGTACGCATTTTGTAACGCAAAACGCGTACGCATTTTGTAACGCAAAACGCGTACGCATTTTGTAACACAAAGTTCCCATCCATCTCCACCTTTCTCTCTCTTCTACCACTTCACCTCATTCCACCTCATTTTCATTAATTGCTCAACTTATTTCTTAAAATGTGACTGGTACTTTCTCCACAATCTTTACAACGAATCTTCCATGAATCCAGGTATTGCGCATTAATTGCTATATCTTAATTGTCTTTAGTGCATTCATTTGATTGTTGTGAATTAATATGGACGTTCGCCATAGGATGTCATTATTCCCTGTCCCTTTCAAATCATCATTACCACCTTGCATGTGAGGAAACATGCTCAAATTTAGGTTGGGGGGGAAGATGTGAATACTTTTCCCATGGGTCAGTCCATGCTAGTCTACGTCAGCAAAGTTTAAATCAAGCCAATTTGAATTTTTTAGTGAGATGATAGCTCGTATGTGTGAGGTGACACCAATTGTCATCTCCATTTTTCTCCATCATAAACTTCCTTTATTACACCTTTACTACCATTATTGATCCTATCATAATCTTAAGTCACCAAAAGGTAAAACAGAAAGGGAAAATTCAGAATACATTGGCGTTGGAAATTTGGCAGTGTTGCAGGAAGGAAAACTTTACAGAGTGATTGTTGATTGCAGACAATGGGAGGTGGGTTAATTCGAAATTAACCCATGGTTCATGACATATTACTACATGATGCACTTTCATAGGCTGAATTCAGAAACTCTAGCTGATTAGACTACTTCCTAAAGCTTAATGGTTTTAATGAAGACATTGCATTAGAATTTTCCCAAACATTGTCTGAGGGAAAAGCCATGGTAAAAGGGCTGGAGGTCATGGTGACTGAAGAAAGGATTTTAGAAGTTATAGGATTGCTTGCCGACAATGAAAATTACCCTACTTCCAAAGATGCCAGGTCAGTTAGGGACAAATTTACAGCACCTGGTGACCCTCCATTAAGCGTGGACAAACAAGGTGTGAAGAGAACCTCTCTACCCAAGCCATGGAAGCAAATAGTTATTTATGTTATAAAATAAATCACCTGTGAAGGTCGCCAGTAGAATCTACATTAGGTGCACTTCAAACTCTTGAATCACATGAGGCACAGGAGGAGGATGAATGTGTCGAACATGCTATACCACCTTCTTTCAATCATGGCAGCCGAGACTCAAAAAGGTAGGGACAATTTTGTTTCCCACCATTGTTTGATCAAATTGTTAGTTGAGAATTCTATGCATGATGCGTTTGAGATGACTTGGGAAGAATTCATAAATATTGATCAAATTAGACTAGAGAATTTGTGACCTAGGGTTTTACCTCATCCTCGTAGGTCTAACAGGAGATTGAGTACACCTGAATCCACTCTTGGTGCTTCAACCTCTAGCATAGTCCCTAGAGTAAACCCTCATATAGCAGAACAAACCATAGAGATTAGTTCTTCTAAGATAGAGCACTCAGACAAAGAAAATTCCTCTCCAGATTCTAATGATGATGTTCCTCTTGGCATCCTAATGAGAACTAGGGCATAGAAGAGAGAAGAAGAAATAAGAAAAGGAAAAGCTAAAAAGTAGCTGGCAGAAAAAGAAGTACCAAGCTCTAAGAAGCAGAAGGCTGACACTGTTCATCCTGCAGCCAAAGAAAAATGTGAAAGCCCTCCCAGAAAATCAAGACTAGCTGGGCCAGCCTTCAATATTCCTTCGCAAGAAAGCCCTAAACCTAGAGAAACATCATAGAGGGACACAAAAGCTCCAATGGGGTAGGTGAATGTTGAGGAAGAGGAAATATTTGAGAAAGCAACAAACATAACATTGACAGATCTTGTAGATATTGTAGAACAAGTTGAGAATCAAGGATATGAGGAAAATTGGGAGTTCTTGAAGTAAGAGTTCCCGCAGGATGAGCAAGAACAGGAACAAGGGGCCTTGTAGCCAAAATTGGGAGAACAATCAGTACCCCTATAGTTGGAATTGACTGAACAACCTGAATCCCTGCAGTTGGTACTATATCAAAAGCAAGCATCAGTGCCAGGAAAAATGTTGGTAGGAATACATAACCCCCCTGATTTTATAGTGTACACAACAATTCTGAACTTATGGAAATAAATATAAAGGAGGGAGGAGGAATGGAAAGAGTGGAAACACAGGCTGAAGAAAGAAAATCAAAAGAGAGATGAGGAGATTGAAGACAAGGACGCAAAAATTGCTATTTTAAAGAAGAAGGTGGACGATATGAAAACCTTAATACCCCAGATAGTAGAATGCAGGACCCCTCCAAGGGTCTATTCTTTGCATTTGAAGGAGAAATATCTTTCTTTTAAGCTAGCAAGGATTGTCTCAGGCTTGAGCCCTTCCATTGAGACTCCTATTGAATTTTTCAATGCTTATCAGATTGCTTCCCCTAAGATGAAGAATTTGTTGTATGAATTATATTTCCATAATTATGTTGTGACTCAAGACCATGATTGGAATCCACTGTTGTATGTTTAGGATGTCCAATTAAGGGCATTGTACTGGGTACACAATGAGATCAGTTGGGGACAACAATATGAGGCTTATAGGCAAATGGAATCCAACATCCCTCTACCCATCAAGGCTAAATCAAGAAACCCAAGGGACATTTACAGGGATTGGCATAGAATTATTTTCAGACCTAGCTATGGTAATAGGATCATGCCCTAGATAGAAGTAGTTTACAATGAATATGAGGTGGTGGAAAATGCAAAAGAGGAAACTGTGAAGAGATACCTGTCACAAAGATGGAATAGCCTAACTAATGAGCTAAAACAAGTTGAGCCCCACTCTATACAAAACTATGTTGCAACACTTAAAAGAATTGATAGATACATACAGATTGGAAGGACAAATGGACAATTTTGGCTTCCACTGACTTTCCAGCCACCCATCCTGATGTGGCCCATGCCAAATTTCAGGTATTACCACTATGATATTGTTGTAGAGAGATAGAGATGGAACAGATTGGACAGACAACAAGGGTTCTATTGGGATCCCGATTCATGCACAACAAGCACTAATGTAGGACAAATGGCAGTTGCAAATTTCAGGGCATTGACTAAGTAGAAGAACAACCCTTCCCCTGCTAGAGGACCAACAAAACCCTAGGTTGGGGGGAGTGATGAGTGTAGTTTATGGTTTAATTTTGGTAGAATTTATGATCTATTTGTTGAATTTTTCATGGACCATGATGTTTGAATGTTGATATTTCCTCAAAACCATAGACATTGGGCTTAATTTTATTTCTGCAAATCTTTAATGACATTGACATGTTATATGCACTATCTGCATTAATTCTACATGTGGATTAATGAATGCTCTTTGAGATAGTAATAGATATGTGATTATTGTGTGTACTAATATTGCCATGCAGATACAATTAGAGGCTTGCGAATAGAGAAAGACTCTGACAGTTGGTCATTCACCGTAATGGTCAACAAGGTGGTCATTCGAAGGTCAATGGAGGGAAGACTCTCGATGGTGGGAGATTCCTCATTTAAATCAAAGTTGTAACCACCTTGTAAATGGTCTTTATTGTTGTTGAGTGAATATAGGCATTATTGTTGTGCTAAATCTGCATTAAGGAAGCATGCCTGACTAGATTCTACGCATGTGTAACTGCCTCTCCACTTTTGATACTGTAGACACTGAAAATATACTAATTGACATCATGCATTCGATCCTGACTTACTAACATCATTTCTTCCTAAATCATTCCTCGGTCTAACCATTTAATCAAATTCCCTTATTTGATTAAATTCATCAATATTCATCTCTTAATTAAATAAATCATTTTGTTTAATTAAGTCACTTTCTCTTGTTAATTAAATCAATCTATCTAATCTAATTATCCCTATTTAATTAAATAATCAATTTATTTGATTAAATCCCTAAAGTCTATCCATTAAATTAAATAAATTAAAACCTTATTTAATTTAATCTAATACCATCCCTTTTAATTAAATAAATCAAAATCTTTATTTAATTAGCCTCTTATCATATTCCTCTCTTATCTGATTTAAATAAATCCATAAATCTAAGTCAAATAAGTCACATCATCTAATCTCCTGTTAAATTAATTAACCCTTGATTAATTTAATCTAATCTCATGTCACATTCTCTAGATAATGCAAGTTGCACATGAAAATAGATTTAATTCATTTATTAAATCCTATTTTCCTCACAAGGCATCTCTTTGGAATATTCTCTCAATTTGAATTCAAAATTCCAAGTCAACATGTACATCCATCAAGGCATTTAAAATCTCTTACATGTCCTTTGCCTTGAGCCAAGTGGCATTTATTACATTTTCCCTTCCCTCTTACATGTCATTTCAACAAATTTGAATTTCAAATATTGGCATTTATTGGCACAAACCCCAAATCTTGCACAACCATCATCCATTCATAGCTTGACAAGTGGCACCATATCATTGGATAAATGTTAGTCCCACATTGCTCAAATTTGGGCATTCATCCATCTTGAAATCCTATAAATGAAGGGATCCTCTCCTCATTTTATCATCCACAATCCAAGCAAAGTTACCATGCTCAAATATCTCTTGAGTTTCATCCATTATCATTGAGCCATAGTTAGGTTTTGCAGATTTTGGCTTGGAGTCTTCACATTTCATCAACAAAGTGGATCAATCTCTTCAACATTTGAATCTTGCATCATAGGAATTGGGAAAGGGCCAATTTTCACATCAAACTGGCACCAATTCCCCCTTGGGAGCAAGTGTTTTCTATTTAAATTAGGATTTTATCTTTAATTTATCAATTTTGTTGTGTTCTTCATTATTTTCATTCCTAGTTTGATTTGTAAATGGATTTCATGGGGAATCCTTCTTTTAGCTTGCAAATCCTTGTCTAACTCGTTTATTCATGTTATTTTACAGGTACTAGGAAAAGGGTTCACACATTTGGCGCTAGAAGGAGGGCTGGAAATCATAAATTCTAACATTTTCTCAAAAAATTTGCGTTTTCTTGACACACAGTAAATTCCAACGCAGGCTCATCAACGTCACTGTTTTCGTGCAGCAGGCTCATCAGCGTCACTGTTTTAGCACCATGGGCTCGTCAGCATCGCTATTTTAGCACTGCTGGACTCATCCCGCCAAAAATTTCAAATTTTAAACTGCGTTGTTGGACTCGCCGATCTGCACAAGTTTTCAAAAAAATTTAAAACTCCGACGCTTTCAAGAACTGCTACGCTAGGCAAAAAGAGCGACGCAATCGTGCTCTCTATCCCGACACAGAGCATTGCTGACTAGTAAGCGGCGCTGTAAGAGCACCGCTGGAAGAAAAAAATAGTGACTCCTTCACGAGTCGTGACGTTGGAAGACAGAAAAAGGAAAACTTAATTTTTTAGCACGTGCTTTTGGTTCATTATTTATTTATCTACTGTTTTCTATTTTTTTTAACTTTTGTGTTTTTCCAGAATCTGATTGTTTTTCCACTTTGTAGGTTGGAAGCCAAACACAAAGGAAGGAGAAGCATGGAGATGATATTGGGTCTAATCAAAAAAAAATTTAACACTTAAGTGTTTGTTTAACACTTCAAGAATTTGTCATCTTTTTCTTTCTTTAGAACACTAGCTTTCGTTTGGGTTTAAAAAGGATTCTTTTTGTTTATTTCTTGCAAAAGGTTTAAAAAAATCTTAGGATCAACAACTTACTAGATTTCGTTTATGGATTAAACAATTGAACAAATGTCTTTCACTTGTGATTTGGTGCTCTAAAATGAACTCACATATTGCTTTGAGGATCTAAAAAGAACAAGTGTAGTTGTGTTTTTCGTGAGGGTTTACTTAGACTAAAGTCATTAGAAAAGGACGTATGCACTTCTCTCGCACTTTATAGCGATCTTGAGAATCAAAAGGTCTTTTCTATGACTTTGGGTTAAGATAAAGCAATCACCTCCACACTTCGATTTGGGCTTAAAATTGAACAAACTATTGTGCAAGTGTGAGTGGGGACTTTGTTGCGTACATTCTCTCTCCTTGTTGCCAACAAGGATTGATCGAATTATGAATATTGTTCTTCATTCGCTTTTGTTTATCCTAGAGGGCCTGCCTTGGGGAAAAAGTACTCACCCAAGGGAACGACTCAACCGGTAACACTCTAAAGCCAAGAGTATTTCCAGTTGGGATATAAATGTGGATATTGGAAGAAACACCAATATCACGTGGTTGACTCCGACAAGATGGATCCGAAAGGGGACTCTTGCCACGTTGGGTCAACTTCTACGAATGGAAAGTCCTTACTAAAACCCATGTGCTAGAATTTGCCAAAATCCTTAATCTATTTGTTAGTGCAAGAACAGTCGTTCTGAAGCCACCTCACATTTTTACGGTTTTCTAGTAGAGATGGAAAGCATGCCATGGGAGTTTCATGGGTGTTGATGCTTGGCTTCCCCATATAAGTGAGTGTCGTGGAGGGGAGCCAGTGTGGTCAAGCATCTAACCATCCGCTAGAGATAAGCGTAGCTGGACTTGTCCAAGTGGGAATCCAATAAATATTGTCTTACACATCCATAGGATTGTACATATTCTTGGGTTACAAAATGCATTGCTTGATCGAAAACATCATGAAAACAAACACTTAACATCATCCAAATTTCAAACCCTTTTGAAGACAAATACCATTGACTCAATCCATATGTTATTGCTTTCCCTTGGGATTCACATCCTTAGAGGTTTCTAAACATTGGATTAGATCTCAATTTGTCTCCTTAAGTAAACAATAGGAAAACCCTTGCCTTAAGTTCGTTAAACTTCCACATAACATATCTTGTGGGGTTTGAAGAAATTAAGACATAGGACATCTTAGTTTGAAAACCTAATTGAAGAAAGTGTTTTTGGTAAAAGAAATACATTAAGCAAAGCTAAGCAAAATGAACTTTCATATGTGTTGAAGACTCAAAATCCCAAAACACAAATCATTGATTGGAAATCCGAAATTGAATGTTCAAATGAAATCATTTTTTGGTTACAAAGGTCATTAGGAAGCATATGCATGCTCTTCAATACCTAGATCTAGGTAAACAAAGCATACCTTTTAAGTTCATCTTAGGATCAAAACACATCAAAACCTTTTTTCATCCATCCATCAAAACATCAAAACAAAATCCACCTCATCATCACCTTTTGGAAAATCTTGAAACCATCTTTGATAATAGGCTTTATGGCAAAATAAAAACCATCATCAAAATCATTGAGACAAAATCCTTGAGAACATTTTCAAAAACAAATTTGGCTAGGTATGTGTAGATGCATCCTTTTGCATGTACTTAGTCAAAATTATCAAAATCATCTTGTCTAGCTTAGTGTATGTAGATGAATCCTTCTCCATATGCTTAGTGAAACAAATCATCTTGTTTGAATAGGTGTGGGTAGATGCATCCTTCTCCTCACACATATTCAAATTATCATCCTTTGGACAAAGCTATCCCTTAGATCATTATCCAACATCTTAGGGTCTTTTTGTTCAAAATATCCAAAATCAAAATTAAAATCAAAATCAAGGACCAAATCCCAAAATCAAAACCGAAATCTACAAGTCCTAAAATCCTAGTGTTTCACTCAAGATTTATCAAAAGCCAAGAACATCCATATCATCCATCCTTAACATCATCATCATATCATCACCTTTGATCCTCAAGGCATCTTAAAACTTTCACTTTGGGACATGAAATAGAGATCAATCCAAAGAATCAAGAGATTCATCTCCCATATTCTTGATCCTTGTTTTATGGTCCAAACAAGATCTCAATACAAGAAGAGTATGGAAGCCAACAAAGAAACACCTGCTTCAAGTGATCTTAGCCAAACAAATGCAGAAATGAATCCAGCAGAATCAAGTAACCCATTAACCCTCTCATAATCGCAAAATCCGCAAGACGAAAACCAAGGAGAGGACCCTACTTTTGGAATGTCTCGCGAGGAAATGACAGAAATGCTTCAAAATCCAGAGAATCAAAAAATCATCAACATCATGATGAGACTTAACCCTTCGTTTATACTTGAATTAGCAAAACAAGGGGCCAAGTTGCCTTCAGATTTTGATGTGAGCACCATAGTGGAAACAGCATTTCCACCAGTCTCATCCACCATCCCCATCTCATATATACCTCCATCCCAAAACGTCACGCAAAACATTCCGCAAATCACAACATCATTTGCTCCAACCCAACCCAATGTCAACAAGGGAAACACGTTTCTCAATGCTCTTCAATCACATCCCCTTGTTAATAATCAAAGTTTGGATGCAAGCACCACATTGGAACAAAATATACCCAAAAACCCATTACACAAGAATGTTCCTCTCACATTCCATCACGATCTGTCATCATCATATTTTCACGCAACACCACAAACACCTCTTCTCACAAATTCACAAGAAGAGGGAGATACATTTGGACTGGGGGCTTATTCGACACCACAACGTTTTCACAACAACTCACGCCCCTTACATTTCCACCTCTTCCACCATTTCCACTATCATTCGCACCACTCCTTGGTCTAGGGCTTCCTCCCCTACCAAGTATCAATCAGACCTACATCCCAACCATCAATCAAAACATTATACCAAACACACAAAATTTATCGTTGATATCACAACAACAAACAATAAATACACAAGCAATGGCAACACCATCGAACACACCCCTAACATCACAAAGCATGGTCTCTCAAGGACCAATCACATCAATACCATTATCCAACATGCAAAACATCAACACCACCTTCACGAATACCATTCTGAATCCACCACCACCACCAACGTTCATCACATCAAATGAATATGATGCAGCATTGCAAGCTGCTTTCCAAAGAGGATACCAACAAGTCCAGAAACAAAAATATGTGCAACAAGCCGCTCAAGCTGCCAAAGCTACACAAGCCGCAATACAAGCACAAGCACAACAAGTCCAAGCATTATTGCAACAGCAACAACAACAAGCCGCCCAAGCTGTGCAAGCATTGCAAGCACAAAGAGTCGCTCATGCACAAATATTATTGCAGCAAAAAGCAGCACAAGCGCAAGTGCAAGCTCAAGCACAATCTCAATATCAAGCACAGCAAGCACAAGCTCAAGCACAACTCCTTGCACAAGCAGCGCAAGTGCAAGCATATCAACAAGCACTAAAGCAATACCAAGAGCAGAAAGAAGCAACAAAATTGGTAGCCGAACAACAAGCGTTGTGGGAACAACAACAAGCACGACAACAAGCATTGTTGGCGCAGCAACAAGCACAAATCCTAGCGCAACAACAACAGGATCAACAACAGGCATTGTTCATACAAAAGCAAGTAGAAGCCTACTTCGCTCGACAGAACATGCAGATACCATCAAACAACACATCGACCAATGCATCCATCCAAACCACAATTCAAATACCTCAAAACGCTTTCATCCCACCCCCTGATCCCCAGAATGATGTGACAACACAACTCAGGTTGCTCTCACAACAAGTACTCGACCTTCAATCAGGGCAGACAACCAAAACGCAAAGCAACTTGTGTCCCTATCCATTTGATAAGAGCCTAGACATGAAACCATTCCCTAAGGGATTTGAAATCCCCAAATTTGACAAATATTGAGGGATGGGAAACCCTGAAGATCACATCAGGGAATTCCAGGTTCATTGTATGGAGGTTGCATATGACGATACTTATCTGATGCGGCTATTCCCTAGGAGCTTGGTAGGTCCTGCTATAAAATGGTTCTCTCGCTTACCTTCAGGCATTAGAACATTCAAAGAAATTAGAGACGCATTCATTAGGAATTACGCATGTAACATTGCAATGGATGTTAGTCTCGAAGAACTATCGGCTCTGAAACAAGGAAAGAATGAGTCTTTCGCCTCATTTCTTCAATGATGGCAATCCAAGGCCAATCAGAGCAAGTGGACCATGCCAGAAGAACAACAAGTCTGCACGATCATAGCCAACCTTGAAAGCCGCCTGTCATTTCATCTCAAGGTTCAGGGAATCACCACATATGAGCAATTAATCTCTAAGGCGCTTAGCATAGAAAGATCCCTTGTGACTCAACCCGCATAATCAACATCATATCATGAACCGCAGAACAACTGCCCATCATCTAATTACAATGATAAACCTCGTACATGGGCGAGAAACAAGAACATCACTAATGATGGCGTCGTTGATGCCAAGGTGGTCATTAGTGGTCCACGCCAAAATACACCCACACCGCAAATCCAACCACAATGCCAAAACACTCATCACACAACATACCAACCCAATAATCCCACCATCAATAACCTCACTGACCAAAGAGGACCACCCCAACACAAAACTTATCCAAAACGTAAATACGCCATTTTGGGGGAACCTTTGGAGGACATAATGAAAAATTTGATTGCCGAAAAACTCATCCAGCCTCCTACATTCAAAAATTACCAAGAACCCGATGTCAAACCCCCTTGGTACAATGAGAATCAACTTTTCAAATTTCACAAAATCAAAGGTCACACTACAAACAATTGCATGAGACTCAAAAACATCATCCAAGATCTCATTGACAAGAAAATCATAAACGTGGAACAACCTACTGGAAATCAGGACCTTAAAATCTACACGAATCCGATGCCAAATCATGGAAACAAAGGAAATAGAGGTGATAAAGGGAAAGGAAATTTAAATCATGTATATGAATCTATCGTTGCCTTGCTAAATGAATACTGCATGGTCATCACTATCAAGGGCACCCATGTCGAAGATTGTGGAGTCACCACAAGAGGCGGCAAAGTCACCATTGCAGGATCATCCCAACCAAATAGAGTCCCTACATCAAGAGTCGTTTTGTATAGCTACAATTTTGTAGATCAACTCAAAAGAATTCCAGCACACATCTCCATCATGGAGTTGTTAAAAATATCATCAGTGCATAAAAATATCCTTGAGGAAGCATTAGCCTCATCCACTGTCCCCACAGATCTTGATGCAGAGCAATTCCAAGCTATGGTCGCAAATATCATAATGCCTAATCTCCTTACATTTTCTGACCAAGATTTCCCCGCCCAACCATCTCACAACCATGCACTTCACTTGGAAGCCATTGTAAACAAGAGTAAAATCAAAAGGGTCTTGGTGGATGGAGGTGCAGGTTTGAACATCTATTCTCTTAGCCTCATCAAGCAGTTGAAAATAGCAGAATATTTCATCTATAAAGGTAAGGGCATTACGATAAGAGCATATGATGACCAAGAAAGAGTGTCTCAGGGCACTAAACTCCCTATCCAAGTAGGGCCAACACTCATGCAAACCACATGTCAAGTCTTGGACCTTGAACTTCCATACAATATCCTCCTGGGACACCCATGGATTCATGTGATGAAAGTTGTAGCATCAACCTTCCACCAATGTGTGAAATTTACACATAATGGGCAAGAGGTTACTATCCACGGAGATCCTGAGCCCTTTTCATATTGCAAGAATCTTGAAGCCAAGTATTACAAAATCCCCCAAGTGCCAAAGAATGATGAAGGCCCATCCACACCATACATCGACCCCACCACTCTCGTGTCCACTTCTGTGATAGAGACACCTGCCATTCCTGACATTCCCACCATCTCTGACATCAAGCTCATCATCCAGGATGACGGTTGTGGAAGCTACAAACTCCCTAACAATGCTTTCATGATAGGAGAATTACCACAATCTCCTAGATCACGGGGACGCCCACAAGAAAATCAAGCTTCCACATCAAAAACATCTCCTGAAGACTATCCTGAATTCACAAGATGGGGAGACCTTGGTCATGAGGTCATTGAAGCAGATCCATCTCACATGTTGTATCAAGATGAAAGATCGGCAACTAATTTACCAATGGACGAAAGAAGCAAGGGCCTACACATGATGCTTGCAATGGGCTATGACCGAAATCAAAGACTGGGAAAAAATGACAATGGGATCATAATACCTATCATGCCAAAGATGCGACCCATAAAAAATCTTGGTCTTGGATGTGCCACTCTGAGAATAACCATACATGGCTGAAGTCCTCCGGTTAGAACGGCTAATGTTTCTCCTCAGCTAGTACTAGTACAAGTACACTCACCAATAGTCATAGGTAGAGACGCACATAATTTCATAACTGAGCCCTATATTAGTAGCGATGACGAAGATACCTTGACCAATCTACCTAGGCTATTTGAAGATACCACCCTGTCTATGATTAGTACCATATCCTTTGAACCAGATATTCAAAATCATGAGATACGCTTAGTCTACTCCCAACTAATCGACTATGACCAACGAGGACCACCAGTTCTCGACCCATTCGAAAATGATGAAACACTCTCAGAATTCATGGGATTGAGGGATAAAATTCCAGATGGAGATCACAAGGTAGGCTTTATAATAGAGCTGGACACACATGCCTATTATGGGGAAATGATTGAATCCTTCAGTCACAAAAGTGAGAAACTAAGAATCATATCAAAGTCCTTGAGTGAAAACCACATTGTGGCACTCTTTGACAAGAAAATAGTAAAAAGAAAGGACGTATCCAATGGTGAAAACCTCCCTGAGGTGCCCGAGGATGAAGGATTCAATCTTCCCTTAAGAGCTATTCATCAAGAGAAATCAGCAGTATTGGCCAAGAAATGCAATCCAGTCAATATAGGAACAGAGGAGACCCCGCATATCACATTCTATGTGGAATCACTATTAACAAAAGAGCAGGAACTCCTAGCAGCATTCCTAAAGGAAAGACAAATAAACTTCGCATGGAGTTATGCTGACATGCCAGGACTAGATCCAGAGACTGTGGTTGATCATTTAGCAGTATATCCAAAAGCAAAGCCGGTCAAACAAAAGCTTAGAAAAATGCATCCTCAAATCACCTTATTGGTCAAAATGGAGCTCAAAAAACTGTTAGACACAGGATTTATCCGACCAATTGACTATCCAGAATGGGTGTCAAATCTGGTACCTATTTCAAAACCTAACAGAGCCATCAGAATTTGCATGGACTTCAGAGATTTGAACAAAGCATGTCCAAAGGATGATTTCCCACTTCCCAATATCGACATGATAGTAGACATGACAGCAGGACATGAGATGCTATCACTAATGGATGGCTTTTCAGGATATAACTAGATCATGATAGCAAAAGAAGATCAACACAAGACGACTTTCACTTGTCCATGGGGGACATACTATTGGAACATGATGCCATTCAGCCTAAAGAACGCAAGAGCAACCTTTCAAAGGGCCATGACACTAATATTCCATGACATGATTCATAAAACAGTCGAAGACTATGTCAACGACATTCTAGCTAAGTCAAGAAAGAGACAAGATCATATAGCAACCCTAAGTGCTATCTTTGACAGACTGGAGGAATACAAAGTCAAACTAAATCCCAAGAAGTGTGTCTTCGGCGTACAATTAGGTAAATTGCTAGGATACATAGTCTCCATGAGGGGTATCGAGGTGGATCCGGTGAAAGTAAAGGCAATCCTTGAGATGGAAGCACCAAAGACATTAAAACAACTGAGAGGCCTCCAAGGCCGACTTCAATCCATCTGACGGTTCATAGGACAACTGGCAGACAAGCAGAACCCATATTCTCACCTACTCCACAAGGGGGTAGCATACAAATGGGATACAAAGTGTGAAGAGGCATTTAACAAAATCAAGGAATATCTACTAACACCACCAATTTTAATGCCACCTATCTCGAGAAAGCCATTGATCTTATATGTATTAGCAATAGCAGCAGCCCTAGGAGCTCTCTTAGCCTAGCATGATGAAAATAGAATGGAGAGAGCCATCTACTATATCAGTAGAACAATGGTTGGTCATGAGCTCAATTACTCATTTATCGAGAAAGCTTGCCTCGCAGTAGTGTTTGCATCCCAAAAATTCAGACACTACATGTTGGCACACAAGATAAAGCTTATTGGGAAAATTGATCCCCTCAAATATCTATTATCAAAAGCAATGCTCACAGGCAGAATGGAAAAATGGGTAATGATACTGTCAGAGTATGACATCGAGTATGTGGAGCGCAAAGCCATTAAGGGACAGGTTATTGCAGATCAATTATCAGAAGCACCCATTTATTCTGAGAATCCTCTTGTCTCATAGTTTTCGAATGAGTCCATCTTTAACCTCAATGTAGCTGATCACTGGAAATTATACTTCGATGGCTCATACACACAACACAGATCAGGAGCTGGTGTCTTCTTCATCACCCCATAGGGGGACTGCATACCAAGGTCATACAAACTAGCATTTCCTTGCACAAACAACATAGCAGAATACGAGGCTTTGACTATAGGTCTCAAGATAGTAGTGCAATGGAATATCATTACTCTCAAGGTCTATGGAGACTCTCAGTTGATCATAAACCAAGTCAATAATGAATATCATACTAAGGATCATAAGCTCACTCCATACAAGAAATTGGTGGAGACTCTAAAGGAATCCTTCATTGACATAACATTTGAGCAGATTCCAAGAACCAACAATAGAGCAGCGGACACCATGGCGACAATTGGATCCTTGCTAAATATCCCTAACAATGTTCCCAAATACGAATTCTTGATTGAGCAACTTCTTGTTCCCACATTCGAGGTACCAGAATCGGAATTCATGTGCGAAATTATTGGTCCCAACAATCCTTGGTACCATGACGTCTACACATATCTTTGCATAGGATTCATACCCGCTGACCTACCATCGAGCCTAAAACGAACCTTCATCAAAAAGACATCTAGATTTGTGATCCTAGGTGATACCTTATACTGTAGAAGCATAGAAGGTACCTTGTTACATTGTCTAAATGTTGAGGAGGCATTAACTGCTCTAACCGAGGTTCATAATGGAACATGTGGTTCACACTCGAGTGGAATGACCATCACCAAGAAATTGTTGAGGATGGGGTATTATTGGCCCACAATGGAAAGAGAAGCGCATGATCATGCTAAAAGGTGTTTACAATGTCAGCAGCATGGGGACCTCATCCATGCTCCAGCTCAAGAGCTTCACCCCATCGTCACAACATGGCCCTTTTCACAGTGGGGACTCG
>VDFB02322657.1:0-48207 GCA_007258455.2 Sequoia sempervirens | reverse complement strand
TATCACTAGTCATATGATGTGAGCATCCACTTTCAATAACCCACTCATCCTTTTCTTCAATTCGGGCTGCAAGAGCTTTCTCAACTTTAGCAGATTCAGTAGCCACTAGACCATTTTCCTTGATAGCAAGGAACACCCATTCATCTTCATTTCCATTTTCTTTATCAGACTCTTCATCAATCACTCCTTCTTCAGCATAGTAACATTTCTTTTGAACTCTATATTTGTTAGGCTTAGACCTAGGAACTCTTTCAGGACACCTTGATGCAAAATGACCTATTTTATTGCAAGAGAAACATTTAATATGCAACATTCCTTTATACTTACCTTGTCCTTTTCCTTCTTTCTTCGCAATCAGTACTACCAACTCTTCTACTTCTCTTTCTTCATCTTCAAGCTATTTCATTTCTTCATCATACTTGAATGACTTTCTGGAGCACTCTCTCAGATCATATCTTTTCTTGTTTCTTATGAATACAATAGCCTTAAATGTAGTTTCAGTCTTGGGAATAGATTCACCAAATTCACTCAACTCGAAGGCAACAAATTTACCAATCAGTGTATCTCTTGTCACATTCATCATTGATATGATCTCTTCAATAGCATGAGTCTTTGCTTTGTAAGAGGGAGGCAATGATCTGAGCACTTTAGCTACAATTTCTTCCTCTTCCAAGGTACCACCAACACATCTAATACTCATCACTAGTTCATTTACTTTTTGCATAAAAGAAGAAATATTTTCATCTTCACCCATCTTCACCCATCTTCAAATTTCCATACTCTCCTTTCAAACTTTGTAGCTTAGCCGTCTTCACATGTGCATCTCCTTCATACAAAGTTTCCAGCTTCATCCACATCTCATGAGTTGTCTTCAGACCTATCACATTTGTCATTTCTGAATCCCTCAAAGCACTCAGTAAAGCTTCCATAGCCCTGATGTTATTCTTAGCCTCTTTAATTTCATTAGGAGTGGAAGGACCATTCTGAGGAATAACATATCTATTCTTTGTGATCTTCCAGAAGTTTTCACCTAAACATCTCAAATGACATTCCATTCTGGTTTTCCATAGTGAGTAGTTTGTTCCATCAAATCCAGGGTTGTCCTTCTTGTATGATGTCATCACGGATCACCTCAAGCTTTTAAACTTCTTCAAAGGAACCTGATTTGATACCAATTGTTAACAAAACAAGGGCATACAACTGAGAGGGGGGGTGAATCAGTTGTCACATAATACTTAAGCTTTTCAAACTTAACTTTATCTCAGATCTGATGAAAGAACAATAAACCATAAACAATCAACACATTAGAAGCACGAAGAACACCAATATTTTTTTATGTGGAAACCCTGTTAGGGGAAAAACCACGATGGATGTTAGTCCACAATATTATACCCTGTTAAAAGTATAATGAAAAATAATGGGAATACACATGCATTCAGGAACACTACCTAGAGCTCACTGCTCAAATACAAGAGGGCTCACTTCCCAAGAATACAAAGCAATTTTGATTAGATCCACAGGGTATGAACTGAGAAAATAGCTTTTGCACAAGCTTGATTACAGTTCTAGTTAAGCACAAAAATACTTCTTCACACTTCACTCAAACTTCTTCACACTCTGCTCTGCAATCGAATGAATAGATCAATGTTCGCACAATTTCTCTTCTTTGGCTTATCCTCACTTCACACACACACTAACTTCGCACAAACAACCATTCTTATATATCTGCGACCTAGATTTACATCAACAACTTCGTCGGCCAAAATATAAAACATATTTACAATGTCAGCCCCAAATTTACAAATAAATTTTTAATGTGAATCAAACACCATCGGCTAATATTATGATGTGATCCAAAACAATATCCTCAAGCATTCCAAACATTCAAATTTAAATCTCCAAGGATCCGCAACATGTTAGAACCATCATGTCAACCAAGAACATGAAAACCTAAACACGCCAAGAAAAATTCTTCGACCACGAGCACACCGATCAACGTAGACGTACAACAAGGATAGAGAATGATCTAGAAGAATCCAAAAGCAACAAGAACTAACAGAGAAACATCTGTAGCAATAGAAATTACCAGAATCACATAAACTTCAATTAGGAGCACTAACAAAAACCACAGAAACACTATCAGAGCACAACTGTTCATAACATGATCAAAACTTCACGCAAACCTCTAAAAGTTTTGGTGGATAGACTAGATATTCTCAGCAATAAACTCTTTAGTCCACAAAAATTTATCATCAACATACGAATCAAGATACCTTCATGACCTTCACTATTCCTCTGGCAACCTGCAACATTTTCTTTAACAATTTTCCCAATATCCTCGACATATACAACCTTCAATAAAACAGTGCTAATAGTGTTGACATCAATGACAACCACATATCAGCAACACAATCACAGCATCCAACAGGAAGAACTAGTTTATTTGCAATTTATGATATGTGTGGAAGGATTGAAGATGGACCATGCGAAGGTTAGATAAATAGTCGAGTGGCCTACACCTATGAATGTTGGAGAGGTGAGACCATTTCATGGACTAGCAACTTTTTAGTAGAAATTCATAAGAAATTCTAGTGGTATTTGCACGTCATTGACAAAGACAATGAGGGGTAACCAGAAGGAATTCAAGTGGACATCTAGAGTGCAAAAGAGTTTTGATTTGTTGAAGAAAAAGGTGACAAAACAATATTTTTTGGCATTATCGGACTTTGATAAGGTATTCCAAGTGGATTGTGATGCTAGTGGAAGTGTAATAGGAGCTATGTTAAGTCAAGAAGGGACATGAGTAGCTTAATTCAATGAGAATTTGAATGATGCTAGGAGGATATATTCAATTTATGATGCAATTGTACAAGCGTTGAAGATGTGGAGACATTACTTGTTACCTAAGGAGTTTGTGTTAGATACAGATCACCAAGCTTTGCAATATTTGAATAGTCAGGAAAAGTTGAACCAGAGACACATGAGATGGGTGGAATTCTTGCAGAGCTACACATTTTTGTTGAAACACTAGAGTGGAAAGTTAAAACAAGGTTGTGGATGCATTGAGTAAGAGGAGTTTGTTGACAGAGATGAGAATTGAAGTATTGGGTTTTGAGGAATTGAAGCACATGTATGAGGATGACATTGATTTTGTTGAGGCATGGAAGGCTTGCAAGGAACTGGTAGAGACAGATAGAAGCAGATGGTTGGATTATTTCATTCAGGAAGGTATGTTATTCAAGAAAAATCAATTATATATTCTTAGAAGTTCAATGAGAGAGACTTTGATCAAGGAAAATCATTGTGGAGGATTAGCAAGACATTTTGGAATTGATAAGACCATAGCATTGGTGAGTGAGAACTATTTTTGGCCACAGTTGCATAAGGATGTTAGAAGGTATGTTCAGAGTTGCAAAAATTTTCAAGTTGCAAAGGGAAATGGTCATAACACTAGGAATTATACACCGTTGATAGTACCGGAGAGACCATGGGTGGACATCAACATGGATTTTCTATTGGGACTACCAAAGACACTGAGAGGATTTGATTCTATATTTATGGTTGTGGACAAATTTTCTAGGATAGTGCATTTCATACCTTGTAAGAAGACCAGTGATGCAGTACACGTTGCAGACCTATTCTTCAAGGAGATTGTGAGATTACATGGATTACCGAAGAGTATAGTATCAAACATGGACACTAAGTTCGTTGGATAAATATGGAAGATATTATGGAAGAAGATGAAGACTAACCTGAAGTATAGTTCAATGTTTCACCCATAGACAGATAGAAAAATAGAATTGGTAAACAAGATTTTGGGGAACTTGTTGAGGTGTTTGACTAAAGGAAAAGCAAGAAATTGGGACTTGATACTACCGCAAGCAGAATTTGTATACAACAATTCAGTAAACCGGAGCACAAGGCAAACACCATTTGAAATTGTGACAGGACAACAACCCAAAGGAGTAACAGAATTAAGGGATATCAATATGGAGAATAAAAGGAGTGTGGAGGCCGAAGAATTTGCAAGATTCATGGAAATAATGCATATGCAAATCAAGGAGCATCTAGAGAAGATGAACAGTACCTAGAAGGAGACAAAAAATAAGAAGAGAAGACATAAGGAGTTTACAATAGGAGAAGAAGTGATGGTATATTTGAGGAAATAAAGATTTCTAGTTGGGACATATAATAAGTTGAAGATGAAGAAGTTTGGACCTTGTAAGATCATTAGGAAGTATGATTCTAGAAATGCATATGAAGTGGAACTGTTGGACGAATTTGGCATATCACCTATATTCAACATTGTAGACCTATACTAGTATCATGAAGGAGAGTCACCGAAGGACAAAGAAGTTGGTTTTCCAGAAAAGATAGCACATCATCCAGAGGAAATTGAAGAGATTATAAACAACAAAGTTGGACGTAGTACCAAAGGGAGGCAATACAAAGAATATCTAGTTAGATGGAAAGGAAGACTAGAGGAAGATTCATCATGGATCTCTCAGGTTGAGGTTGGCCACATTGATTTTCCTCTAGCCCTAGGAAAGTGAGAGGCTCATTTCTCTTCAACCTCAGGTGTCTGATGCAAGAGCATCCTAGGTTTCAAGCAATCTTGTATCAACCAAAAATATTTGCATTCATGTTTGTATTTTAGTAGTTATCTATTGGACCCAGTCTCAATGTTTCATACCACATTGTACCGCATTATAACATTAGAGCTCATGGAGAAGGATATATGATATTCATGGCAACATCTACATCATATCTATAATTCAAGTGTTTTAGAGATTCCAAAATGAAGTTATCGCTAACATAATATTAGTTGTATTTGGACAGAAAGCATTCACCGACCAGTCTTGGCTTTTCAAGTGTGCGAACCTATCCCATGACTTGTAAAGCTCAAGAGACCATTTCATAAGGATTCACATTAATCGAGGAACCTTAGTTCCAGTCTGCATTGTGTTTGTCCAAGGATCAAAGGAAAATCATATGTTTTGGCCAACCTTCACAGGTTTCATCAATTTCGGGGTTTAAGACCTCTTGAGGCTGACACGAACCTTTTCTAGAGCTGGGAATTGATATATATATGCATTAGGAATCAATAAATTAAGGAAGTAGGAAGAAATATCTAGGGTTTCAAGGGTTTTGACACGCATTGTATTTCTGGGCTTAACACCGTATCATATTGTAATTATGTGATTCTATAAGCCGAAAGGTAGGGCATGTTGCCAGTGAATAATTGATCATTATCTATATTTCTATATGTGATTGTGTTCTTGTTCAATGAGTTTCTGTTGTGCTTACTCTTGCTACAAGGTTGGACAGTCCTATTCCTAGACCCTCCATTCTTGACTGCACTAATATTAGAGATATGAAGGTGTTTTTTATCTCTTTCAATATTTCATTTCCGCCTTGAATCTTGAATGGCTTCCCACACCTTCTGGCCCACAATCTACCAACATTTCTGAAAGAATGAAGCCAAGAAGACATCGAGCCCAAGTTCTTTGTCCAAGTACAACTGCCAAAGTACAGTTTTTATTTCCTCCTTTGTGAAAGTTGTAGATAAAATTTTGTTCTATTCAAGTTTGTTACTAATTTTGGGATGTTCCCCATGAAGGAATTTAGGTGGCTAATATTTGAGCCATCCTAGTTGTTGAGAAAATTTTTAAAATGTGCAACTGTCTCATTTTTTATAGTTCTAGAATCTTCTATAATTGATCCATCAACCAATTTGAGCTATTTAATCCTATTTTGTTTCCTTTTGATTTGGTGAAGGTGTGAAAGAATTTAGAATTCATGTCCCCTTCTTTGAGCCATACCTCTCTCAATTTCTACCTCCAAAAACTTTCCTCCTTAGCAAGGATATCTGCATGCTTCCCCAAGAGGGTCTTCTCCTTCAAGTATTTCTCTTGGTTCATCCCAACCCTAAGTACTTCCTCATTGATGAGATGAATCTCTTCCTCCAATTCAACCTTCGTATCGAAAATGTTTTTGAAATGTGTTCTATTCCATTCCTTCAATTTTCTCTTCATGTATTTCAACTTCTTCATCAAACGATACATTTTGGTTCCATCAAATACCACATCGTTCCACCATTCTAACAATAATTCAATGAAATTGGGATCTTGCAGCCACAGTTTTCGAATTTGAAAGGGCTTCTCTTTGGTTTAGCTTTGCCAATTATTTTCAACTAAATTGGATAGTGGTCTAGGCCCAAGGTAGGGATTATGGTGCTCTCCATTGTGAATGGGAATAAATTGAGGTTTCCTTTGATGAGAAACCTATCAAGTTGTTTTGTAATGTTGCTAAAGCATAGCCTTTTGTTAGTCAATGTGAAGCTTTTGTTCTTCATTGGAACTTTAATTAAGAAGTTTTTGTCCACAAAATCTTCAAAATCTACTTGTGATTGTAGCCTTCTCTGCACACCCCTAAATTTTCTTGACTATGAAGAATTGCATTGAAATTACCCTCGATTATATGTAGATCAACTATGTCCTAAGATATGAATTCCTCAATCTCCAACCAAATTTTTATTTTTTTCTAAAGGAGAGGTTGGGCCATAGACATTTATTAAAATAAATTGTTTCCTATCCATAAGACTCCTAACTTTACATGTCATACATGATCTTTTACTTACAATAATCTCCACTAAAGCATATTGTGGTTCCCATAGCACTACCAACCTCCTAGATGCCCCTACAGCCTCCACTGACTCAATGTTCTAGAATTTTATTTTCTTTTTTAAGGTATTTGCCTCTTTACCAAATACCTTTGTCTCTTGTATCATGAAGATGTCTGATTTTGAAACCTTTATGAAGTGCTTAACTAAGCATTTTTTGTTAGGGGAATTTAAACCCCTAAATTCCATGATGTTATCTTCATGGCTCTCTGGGAAGGGTTTTTCCCTTCCCATATATCAGCAACCTAGTGATATTCATGTAGACACTTTAAAATGTTTTGAATGGTATTACACACTTAAATTCGATATATTAACATCATTTCCTCCTGAAATCCATCTTCTTTTCGCCTATTTGATTAAATTAGCTTGGCTATTTAATTAAATTCCTCATTTTTCACCAATTAATCTAATCGACCTAATTGGGATAATTCACCCCTTCTCACACTAATATTTCATCTTGTTTAGTTAAATAATGCAAATTATTTAATTTAAACCCTAGGTCCTCTTATTTAATTAAATAACCCTAAACTATTTAATTAAATATCATTTTGCATCCCCCTTTTTCATTAAATAAGTCAATAATTTAATGAATATCCTATTATTCTCCATCTTGCACATTTAAGTTTAGTTTTAATTAACTAAATTGCTAATTATCCTCACCTTCCCACTTGCAAAGGAATATTCTTGGAACATTTCTCAGGGCCAATTCCTCCAAAAGAGAATATTCCTATGGAATATCCTCTTTTGTGCACTCATTCCTCCAAAATATCTCTTAACCTCTTCCTAATTCTTAGGAAATTTGTTTTTTGAAAGCTAATTTGGACCATTGATTAAATTAATTGATCCTTTTCAACTTTCAACCTTGACCTTGGATTGGAATCCTCAATCCATGTTTCATCCACCTTTCATTGTTGACCATTGATTGATCTTTTCAATCTAAGCCCTTGATTTCTCATTTACAATTTAGTTTCAATTAACTAAATTGCTAATTATCCCCACCTTCCCACTTGCAAAGGAATATTCTTTGAGAATATTCCTCCTTTGCACATTCCTCCAAAAGGGAATATTCTCATGAAATATTCCTTCCCTTTACACATTAAAATTTGGTTTTAATTAACTAAATTATAATTTTCCTCTCACACCCACTTGCATGAAATTCTCTCTTTACAGTCATTCCAAAAAGGGAATATCCTTCTTTGTAACAAACTTATAATAAACTTCTTGAGCAAGCTTTGAAAGTATGCTTCTTTGCATAATTGTGATCCCTTGATTAAATATCAACTTGCATTTTCAACCCTTGATGGGAATCTATGATCCATGCCTCCATCTTCTTTCCATCCTGACTATTGATTAATTATTTCAATCTTCACCATCGGTTTCTCATTTTCTCTTCTATAAATAGATCACTATTTTGGAGACAAATGGATCCATCTTTTGATAACAAACTTATGTTGTTGAAACTTATAACCACTTGCATCCATATTTAGCATACATTTAGCATTTTTAGTTTAAAATCTTGATCATAGTAGCTTAAAGCATCCATTAATGGTTTCCATTTTAGCTTAGTTTGCATTATGTTAGTTTAAATTGCATCAATGGCTTTCATATTTGAACTTCAACTCCATTTAGAATAGATTGCATGCATTTACATCTTAGCATTGATCATATTAAATTAGTTTTTATCATGTTTTCACCATCTCTCATCGGTTTCATCAATTTTGTTCAATAAAACTAATTGAAACAAGCTCATTATCCAAGGGATTGGGAAAGGGTATCCATTCCACATCAATGTGACACCACTCCCCCAATACGATAAATTTCAATGTCTTAGAATAGATGTTTGTCAAGCTTTCGTGTTTTAGCATGTTAGTTTTAATGGCTTCTTCATTTTGTTGATATTGAATATCTTATTGGGATCATGACTTAGGTAATTAAATAGGCTTTAAATTCATTTGAATCAACACTATGATTATGGTCACATTTTGGCGCTAGAAGGAGGGAAACAATGAGGCATCCAAAAATCATAATTTTTTTTCTTTTTGATCTAAGTAGCAATTTTAATCTGAAAAGCATCAGTCTTTGAACCAACGTAACAAGTACCTCACTTCAAAGAGGGGAAAAATGTAGGCACTTAAAAATGTCTTAAATACTATTACACACTTAAATTTGATATATTAACATCATTTCATCTTGAAATCCATCTTCTTTTCGCCTATTTGATTAAATTAGCCTAGCTATTTAATTAAATGCCTCATTTTTCACGTATTAATCTAATTGACTTAATTGGGTTAATTCACCCCTTCTCACACTAACATTTCATCTTGTTTAGTTAAATAATGCAAATTATTTAATTTAAACCCTAGGTCCTCTTATTTAATTAAGTAACCCTAAACTATTTAATTAAATATCATTTTGCATTCCCCTTTTCATTAAATAAATCAGTAATTTAATTAATATCCTCTTATTCTCCATCTTGCACATTTAAATTTAGTTTTAATTAA
Source organism: Sequoia sempervirens (assembly GCA_007258455.2). NCBI lineage: Eukaryota > Viridiplantae > Streptophyta > Pinopsida > Cupressales > Cupressaceae > Sequoia > Sequoia sempervirens. The sequence continues at coordinate 39,024 of VDFB02322657.1, read as the reverse complement.
CTAAATTTCTAATTATCCTCACCTTCCCACTTGCAAGGGAATATTCTTGAAATATTTCTCCTTTGCACATTCCTCCAAAAAAGAATATTCCTATGGAATATCCTCTTTTGTGCACTCATTCCTCCAAAATATCTCTTAACCTCTTCCTAATTCTTAGGAAGTGTGTTTGTTGAAAACTAATTTGGACCATTGATTAAATTAATTGATCCTTGTCAACTTTCAACCTTAACCATGGATTGGAATCCTCAATCCATGTTTCATCCTTCTTTCATTGTTGACCATTGATTGATCTTTTCAATCTAAGCCCTTGATTTCTCATTTGCAATTTAGTTTTAATTAACTAAATTGCTAATTATCCTCACCTTCCCACTTGCAAGGGAATACCCCTCCTTTGCACATTCCTCCAAAAGGGAATATTCTCATGGAATATTCTTTCCCTTTGCACATTAAAAATTGGTTTTAATTAACTAAATGCTAATTTTCCTCTCACACCCACTTGTATGAGAATATTCTTTGAGAATATTCCTTAAGAATATTCTTTGAGAATATTCCTTAAGAATATTCTCCCTTTACACTCATTCAAAAAAGGGAATATTCTTCTTTGTAAAAAAATTACAACAAACTTCTTGAGCAAGCTTTGAAAGTGTGCTTCTTTGCATAATTGTGAGACCTTGATTAAATATCAACTTGCATTTTCAATCCTTGATGGGAATCCATGATCCATGCCTTCATCTTATTTCCATCCTGGCTATTCATTAATTCTTTCAATCTTGACCATCAGTTTCTCATATGCTCTCCTATAAATAGATCACTATTTGGACACAAATGGATCCATCTTTTGATATAAAACTTATGTTGTTGAAACTCATAACCACTTGCATCCATATTTAGCATACATTTAGCATTTTTAGTTTAAAATCTTGATCATAGTAGCTTAAAGCATCCATTAATGGTTTCCATTTTAGCTTAGTTTGCATTATGTTAGTTTAAATTGCATCAATGACTTTCATATTTGAACTTCAACTCCATTTAGCATAGATTGCATGCATTTACATCAAACATCTTAGCATTTATCATATTAAATTAGTTATTATCATTTTTTCACCATCTCTCATTAGTTTCATCAGTTTTGTTCAATAAAACTGATTGAAACAAGATCATTATCCAAGGGATTGGGAAAGAGTCACGATTCCACATCAATGTGATACCACTACCCCAATAGGATAAATTTCAATGTCTTAGAATAGATTTTTTTCAAGCTTTCGTGTTTTAGCATGTTAGTTTTAATGGCTTCTTTGCTTTTTTGATATTGAATATTTTATTGGGATCATTACTTAGGTAATTAAATGGGGTTTAAATTTGTTTGAATCTAGCATATTTAGTTAACACTATGATCATGGTCACATTTTGGTGCTAGAAGGAGGGCAACAATGGGGCATCCAAAAATCATTTTTTTTTTTTACTTTTTGATATGAGTAGCAATTTTAATCTAAAAAGTGTCAGTCTTTGAACTAACATAACAGGTACCTCGCTTCAAAGAGGGGAAAAATGTAGACACTTAAAAATTTCCTGAATGGTATTACATACTTAAATTTGATATATTATCATTTCGTCCTAAAATCCATCTTTTTTTCACCTATTTGATTAAATTAGCCTAGCTATTTAATTAAATGACTCATTTTTCACCTATTGATCTAATTGACCTAGTTGGGTTAATTCACCCCTTCTCACACTAACATTTCATCTTGCTTAGTTAAATAATGCAAATTATTTAATTTAAACCCTAGGTCCTCTTATTTAATTCAATAACCCTAAACTATTTAATTAAATATAATTTTGCATTTCCCTTTTCATTAAATAAATCAATAATTTAATGAATATCCTATTATTCTCCATCTTGCACATTTAAATTTAGTTTTAATTAACTAAATTGCTAATTATCCTCACCTTCCCACTTGTAAGGGAATATTCTTGGAATATTCTTCCTTTGCACATTCCTTCAAAAGAGAATATTCCTATGGAATATCCTCTTTTGTGCACTCATTCCTCCAAAATATCTCTTAACCTCTTCCTAATTCTTAGGAGTATGTTTGTTGAAAGCTAATTTGGACCATTGATTAAATTAGTTGATCCTTGTCAACTTTCAACCTTGACCATGGATTGGAATTCTCAATCCATGTTTCATCCTCCTTTCATTGTTGACAACTGATTGATCTTTTCAATCTAAGCCCTTGATTTCTTATTTGCAATTTATAATTATCCTCACCTTCCCACTTGCAAGGGAATATTCCTTGAGAATATTCCTCCTTTGCACATTCCTCCAAAAGGAAATATTCTCATGGAATATTCCTTCACTTTGCACATTAAAATTTGGTTTTAATTAACTAAATGCTAATTTTCCTCTCACACCCACTTGCATAAGAATTTTCTTTGAGAATATTCTCCTTTTACACTCATTCAAAAAGGGGAATATTCTTCTTTGTAACAAACTTACAAAAAACTTCTTGAGCAAGCTTTGAAAGTGTGCTTCTTTGCATAATTTTGAGCCCTTGATTAAATATCAACTTGTATTTTTAACCCTTGATGGGAATCCATGATCCATGCCTCCATCTTTTTTCCATCCTGATCGTTGATTAATTCTTTCAATCTTGACCATCAGTTTCTCATTTTCTCTCTTATAAATAGATCACTATTTGAAGACAAATGGATCCATCTTTTGATAGAAAACTTATGTTGTTGAAACTCATAACCACTTGCATCCATATTTAGCATACATTTAGCATTTTTAGTTTAAAATCTTGATCATAGTAGCTTAAAGCATCAATTAATGGTTTCCATTTTAGCTTAGTTTGCATTATGTTAGTTTAAATTGGATCAGTGGCTTTCATATTTGAACTTCAACTCCATTTAGCATATATTGCATGCATTTACATCAAACATTTTAGCATTTATCATATTAAATTAGTTTTTATCATGTTTTCACTATCTCTCACCAGTTTCATCAGTTTTGTTCAATAAAAATGATTGAAATAAGCTCATTATCCAATGTATTGGGAAAGGGTCACCATTCCACATCAATGTGACACCACTCCCACAATAGGATAAATTTCAATGTCTTAGAATAGATGTTTTTCAATCTTTCGTGTTTTGGCTTGTTAATTTTAATGGCTTCTTTGCTTTGTTGATATTGAATATCTTATTGGGATCATGAATTAGGTAGTTAAATAGGCTTTAAATTCATTTGAATCTAACATATTTAGTTAACACTATTATCATGGTCACATTTTGGCACTATAAGGAGGGATACATTGATCGAATCTGATGAATTGCTTTTTAGATTCTCATTTTCTTGGTTTTGTAGATACAACGACGGATTTGGAGGTTAACAGTTTTGCAGATTTGGCCAATAAAATTTGAAGTCAACGAGCATATCATCATTTGACTATATATTGTAACAAGTGTTTTTACACTTATGGGGAAATTATAACCTATTTTACGATGCTTTACTTCATGTTTTAGGACCAACTAAATTTCCTTTTTGGTTTAAAATTAACGTTCAAAGTTGGTTAAAATTGAACCCACATATCCTCATTTTACAATATCAGTTTAAAATTGAACAAAACAATCCCAACACTTTAGTTTGGTATATAAAACAAACTCATTATGCTTGTCAAGATTAAAATAAATGCATGTTTGATTTGATTTTGTGTGCTTGTTGTGTGTATCCTCTCCTCTTGCGCTTTGTGTGTGTGATAGGTCGAATGTGAGCGTTAGAAAAAGAGCAAGTAAAAGAGTGCAAATAAACACTAAAACAACCTACACCTCAAGATTAGCCTAAGTTGGAAACAAAATAAGATAAAAGCAACAAAATGGAACTTTATACCTTGCGTAGAATCGATTCTTTGGTTGGCCCTTCGATCTTTGATGTGTATGCTCCTTGGATGGCAAGTAGATGCAAGCTAAATGATGTTGTGAGGATAAGTGCAAGTGGATGAAAACAAGAAAATGGCTAAGTATAAGTTGAGAAACAAAATTGCAAGAGTTTGGCTAGCAAAATGATCTCCCCAAAATGAGAGAAAAGAGGGGGTATTTATAAGATTTTTGAGAATTCCTAGGGGAAATGGAGGGTCAAGATTGAGCCACAAAATATCAAGATGTAGGGCTAAGGTGAGTTGAGAACTCACAAGCCCTCACATCTTGACATGTGGCATGTGAGATAGCCCTAAAAGGTGAAGTGGACATGAGGTGGAAGGAGAGGACATGACATGGAGGGGGGTACAAAGTACCTTGGGATTGGACAAGATCTCCTTATAAAGGAGGTCTTTGTCCCCATGTGGGTGAGAGGACAAGTGGGGAATTAAAAATTCCTCAAATATCCTTATGGGGAGAGGGGAAAGAATTTTAAATTCCAAAGGGTGCATTGGGGGATTAAATGTGAATTAAAAATTCACATAGGGAAGGGAGATGTCTTGTCAAAAAAGAAAAGCATTTAATAGGGTTGACTCAATTAAGTGATTAGGATTGTGCAAGTACTTGATTAGACTGATTAATGAAGATTAGAAGAGAGTTAGATTCCACATGTGACTTGATGTGACAAGTCAAAGATCACATGGGGAAGAGTAATGAAGGATTAGAGGAGGGTTAGGTGACTAAGGGAGATTAGAGGCCAACTTGCAAAAGTTGGAGGATGTGACACATCCTAATCAAGGATTAGGCATGTGCACATCCTAATGATGGGATTAGAAGAAGGATTAGGATAAGATAATAAAAGATGGAGGATGTGACATAAAGGAAATTAAATAAATGACATATTTATTTAATTCATTTTATGGAAGGAGGACTAAAGAGATAAGGTATTATTGATTAAATACCTTAGGGATTTGGCAGAATTAAAGATATTAATTAAATAATAGTAGTATTACTTAATTAACGAAAATAAGAGAAAAGGGGATGAATTTGGATAAATTAAGTGTCCAAATTTAGATGTCTACAGTGTGATCTTAGGTGAAGAGAAACACACAAGTATATTTTTCTTCTTGGAAGCGCCTATCCTCTCCCCTTACGCCTTTTGGAAATCTTGGGTCAGGAAAAGCATTTTAATCTTCACAATCTGTGTTACCTTTAGAGGGCTTGCCTCCCAACTTGTCAGAGGGAACTACCCAAGTGGTGCTTTCATTTCAGTCCACTATATAAATAATTTGGTGTGACTAAATTCATTAACCAAGTAGGTGTTTTTGTCCTATACCAACGAATGTCTCCCTTAGTATCCATGTGATATGTCAAAACCTTTAGATATTTATAAGGGTTGGGAGGCCTCTTAATTGAGTGAATCGCTGCATGTATGGCATCGGTTTATCCTGAATATGGTCATTAAAAACCTTGTTTGTAGTGGCTAAGCAAGTCCATTTCCAAAACGTATTTCAAGGTAGTGCATTGGAATAGCACTGTTCCAAGAAGTTACTTACCATGTTCAGTTTTTGGTTGAGGCAATAAAACAAATAGGGAAGGGTCTCTTTTGCTTGGAATTTCAAGATGGTACATTTCCTTGACATATCCTATTTGTCCATTCCATCTTCACAGATTAATCATATCTTATGGGGATGATTGGTAAGCCTACTAATAAATACATACCCACTTGAACTAGGATTGTAAATTCTTGTCATTCGGTTAAACACTTGCTTGGTTCCAAACCATTGCAAACAAACATCAACAAGTTTTTTCAAAAATTCAAACCCTTTGGTTTAGACATGGATACCCTTTGAAAATTCTTGATATTGATGCTTGTCCTAACGATTCTATCCTTAGAGACTTCTAAGTATTTTGTCTTATATCTAAATCCATACCTTCCAAAGTTTAACATAAGGAACTATGTTTTTAGCTTCATAATTTTCACATAATAGACTTTGTGAAATGAGGGTTGTTTTTGACATAGACATTTTTAGTTTGAACATTAATTAAGACTTTCTTGATGTGGTAATGAAACAATCTCACTTAAGCAAAGATTAAATCAAATAAATACCCCACATTGATGTATGTTCAAAGATTGAATATCCAAAACAAGCCAATTGTGACAAGGAAAGTATTGCAAAACATTGAGTCCAATTTTCGTTTTACCAAAATCATTGAGTTCCATGGTCAAAATCAATGAGTTCTATTGTCAATAATCATTGTGTTATTTTATCCAAATCATTGAGTTCTTGAGGTATTGTCACTCTAGAGGTATAGCATGTTTCTCACTACCTTGGTCTTGCAAAACAAAGGTCCCTTTTAGGTTAACATTTTGGGTCAAACATTTCATCCACCCTTCATCATATTTCACATTTCACTTCTCCAAACAACTTTATAAACTTTTGAACACACCAACACTTTGATCTTAGACATCTATCAACCCAAACCCTAACTTGGCTACTTTGTGTGTGAAATGGATCCTTTTCCATACACTTAGTTGAGTTAGTCATCACATTTTTGGACTATTTTAACTTGAAGGTCACAAGTCTACCTTAAATATTTATATGTTCATTAACACCTTTTATCCAAGACATCAAAGCCATCAAACCTTTTGTCTAAAAGTGTTGTCCAAAATTTTAGAAATTTCATCCCCCATATCACTCACCCCTTTCATCATCCACTCACATAATTCGTCCAAAACACCTTAAAGGTTCACTTTTGCAAAAAAGTCAAAACACAAGAAAAATATGGAATATAAACTCAATTCATACATCATGAGTGATCTAAATAAATTAAAATATCAAAGCCTTATAACACCAATTTATTATCAAAACTCACATTTATACAATTCACACATGGGATCATTATATCCTACAAACCTCAATGCTACAACAAATGTGAGTATTTCCCAATCTAAAATTTGGAACACCTTTCCCTATGGTAGATTTAAATCAAATTCAAAACCCACAAATCTATCAACCAAATGATCAATACATGAGTCTTCAACAAAATAACATTATCCCATCTAATCAATACATTCCAAATGTGAATATACCAAATAAAAACTTACCAAACATGAATATATCAAACCCACACTTGGTGAACTATGGGATAGATACATTTGTGAATCACACCAATGTTGTTCAAAATCCAAACACTATATTGACAACTCATTGTATTGATCCAAATAAAGGTAACACCATGCAAAATCAAGGTTATCTAAATCAAAGAAATGTGTTTCCCAACCACAAGAATGTTAAATTCCAACCTATAATGCAAAATCTAAACATCATCCCAAATCATAACATTGTCCAAAATCAATGTGTGCATGATCCCATACAAAATACCACAAGTTTATATTCCAAATGTGTTTGGCCAATAACCAAATCAATTATATCAAGGGTGTCAAAATCAAAATCAAGATCAAATTTTTTGACATCAAATAGCATCACCAAAATAGTTGATTCATTGCACCAAGAAACGTTTCCACCTCCAAATCAATACACTCTTCATTGAAATCATCAAAAAATTGATTTGTATCCACAACATCAATAACCAAATTTCCAACATCAAGATATTGGATATCAAGAATCACAACATCAACAAGTTCCACATCTCCCACATCAAGATATTGGATATCAAGAAGGACAACATCAACAACAAGATCTATCCCTACAACAAAAAGATCAATCACAACAAGATCAAACACAACAAGCACAAGCTTCACAAGATAACAACACCATCACCAAACATGAATACACTCCTTTAGGGGAGCCAATTGAATCAACATTAAACATGTTAGTCCATGCTAAACTTATCAATCTTCTAGATTCATTAAATGGGGGTGAACCTAGCGTCAAGTTCTCATGGTATGATGATAATGCTTATTGTGAATACCATAGCACAAGAGGTCATAACACATTAGATTGTATCAAAATCAAAAACCTCATCCAAGACCTTCTTGATCAAGGAAAAATAATTGTCGAGGAAAATGATCAAGATTCAACCACTAATGATAGCAGTGACAATCTCTTCACCACAATTCTTGAAAACAATGATCAAGATATATCCATCAATGAGCATCTTGAAGATGTTTATACCACATCCAATGACCAAATCAACATACATCAAGAGTCAATTTTTAATCATGATGAAAACCCATCGACAATATCCAACAATGATCCATTTCAAAAAGCATTAACATCATTGGATCCTATGATTGAAAATATTGACAATATCCCCACCACCATTTTTTAGGATAAAGTTCAAGATCCATCCGCCAATGATCATGTTGACAAGGTGTCTAGCTCATCGACGAAAATAAACATACCTCAAGATATGCTTCATAATCATGATCATAATCCCTCACCAATATCTCACAATGATCCATTTCAAGAAATCTTAACATCATTTGATCTCATGGTTGAAGAAATTGACAAGGTTTCTACCACAATTGTTGAGGATAAAGTTCAAGATCCATTCGCCAATGATCATGTTGATGATGCCTCTACATTACCTAATGAGTTAGAGGACATATCTCAAGAATCTATTCCAAAGAATGATCAAGATTTGTCACCAAAATTCTAGCAATGGTCCTTTCCAAGACATATTGGCATCCTTTGACCTCATGGTTGTAGATATTGAAGGAATCCTCAACTCAACACTTGATCCAAATCCACTCAAAGATCAAGATGATGTTGAGCCACTTCCCATGCCTAGTGAAGATATCTAAGAACCCTTTGTAAGCAATCCATCCTTTTAAATTGACCCATGTCAAGAGCTTGATCTACAGCATGTCAAAAACAATTCCAAAATTAAGCAAGATCAAGGATCCATATCTCCAAGATACTACCACAATCTAATGGGTTTTCTCAAATCCATACAAGATGTCACAAATAATGATCATATCCATATATCACATACTCCATCCACCCATGATATGATTACTCCTAATAGACATATAGATGATCTTCATCCAAAATAGGAGTCTCATACTCTTGATGTCATTACCAAGGAACAAGAGTCTCCTACTCTTAATATCTTTACACATGATCAAGGCATGGTAGAATCCCTAGATATATCAAAAATTGATCATGAAGAAGACCTCTACATGGATGGTGAATTAGAAACATCCTTTGAATAGAAAGTAGAAATGGATCACGAGGAAGACTCCTATATGGATTGTAAAGCATCAACAACTTTTGAAGAAGCATCAAAATCAGACACATCCTCCATACAGATTGAAGAAAGTGAGTATAAGTATATCAAGCATTGTCAAGAATCAACAAAGCTAATCAATCTTGAACAACGAGGAAATGGTTTGTCAGCAGCAGAATCAAAGCATGCTAATAATACTCCCATTATACTAGGGGCAACTTTATCTAGCGCAAACACAAACATGGGGAGCACAAAGAGTCCTTATGATGAAATAGCTACCAATAGTCCAACCATTCATATCATGAGTCTTCGTCTATGCATATTTCCACCCACTAATTGGGACCAACCACAAGAAAGAGGTCTATATCAAAGAAAAAAGAAAATTATTGAAGCAAAAGAATCAACAAAGAAAAATGGACAAGAAAAATTCAAATGGATACCAAAGAAAAATAAAGAAAACCATCCCTATCACACTCCATTAGTCAAAGAAACTATGGGGAAAAATCAAACAAGGAAGTTCATCCATCAAAATTGTCCATTGATACAAAAGAAACTTTAAGAGTGACCTACAAAGTATATGAAGAATTTGGTCCCAATTAAATCTCCATATCCACCCATCATTGCTCATCATCCCAATTTTGGAGAATCAAGGATTCTAAATTGTTGACCAATCCATCTACATCTCATATCCCTCAATACATTCCACCATCCACTTCAACATCCATGGTATCCAACTCTTGTATTGACCGTGTATTGGTATCAACTCTTTATCATAAGGACTCTAAGGGCACTCTATTGTGATGTGTGAATCTAGGTAAGGTTAACTCTAATATCGAAAAAGCATATACGAGAATCCAGGGGTTACATTCAAGCACTTGTATCCTAACAAAGCAACTCCTCCAAGAAGGATATCATTGGAACAGCATGACAACAACATCCATATCAGCACCAGCAATGTCTACATCAACACCACCAAGTGGTTCAACATGAGCATAAACTTTCAAAAAATAAAGAAAATAGTCAAGAAAAAAATTGTCCTCTAGTGAAAACCACTTTGGTGGCGCTTTGGACAATTACCATGATGAAAACTTGCCAATTAGGCATCATGAGTAGAATCGAGCATCTATGTGCACCATTTCAGGTAGAAGTATCTCATCCCATCCACAATAAATTTCACATTCCATCCATCTTATCCATAATAAATCCAGGAACCCTTCATTATCCAATCTATTTTCATCCCATCTAACTTATCTTGATCTTGACAAAGGTTTGGTATGTACTTCACACTTGCTTATGGTAAACATCTTGACAACATTATCTGAGCCATGAAGCATTTTCCAAAGAGTCATACTCTATCCAAACGTGTTATCCTATCACAAGATAATCCATATCCATCCATCCATTCATTTATCCATGCATCAACCCATATCATTCCCTACATTGCAAGACACTGAGGGTAGATACTTGCATCTTGCTTCGGGAATAAATCTTGAGCTATATCCTCTAAGTTATGAGGTGGTCTAAACATTTGCAAACACAAAATCAAATTGGTCAAATCATTTGTAAGCGAAAATCTAAATCACTAGTGCATGGCACATTTTGATGAGAAGATGTTCCTTATCAAGCTTTATCTTTTATCAAACATCAATCCAAACAAATCGATATCAGTTGCATCTACCTTGCACTTCAACGTCACATCAAATCATTCCAATCAATTTTGTTTCAATCCTAGCTTCAAAATCTTGATCTATCTTATCCAATCAATCCATCATCATCTCGGGATATATCATTTCCCAATCTTTGTGTTGTTCAACACAATTCTTGCATTGTTAAGCATCCTCAATAATGTCATCACTATTGGTAATCTATCAATTCGATCAATCAATCATAGATTGGATTTCAACAAAATCCAAAATAGATCACTGATATCATTATCACATATCCATACACTCGTCAACATCATGCAGAAAATCCAAAACACATCAAATATCCCTAAACATGTCAAAACATCAAAAAATAAAAAATAGTACCTTGTCGAACTACATTGTCTCTGAGCTTGAACGTAGGCAAGGCCAACAATGATGTGCCCCCGAGACACTTTAGGTTAGTCTTTTAGCAGTCCATCAATAAACTGGCAATCCATCAAGTGTTCATATCTCATCAACAATAAGTCAAGTCAGTCGAACTACATGGTCTCTGTGTGTATAACGTAGGACTCACCTTTGATAAACCCCTGAGTCCCCTAGGATAGTTTATTAGGTTAGGTTCTTGGTCAAAAAATTGAAAACCCTTAAACATTCGAAAAACTAAAAAAATCCCAAAACATTTAAAAATCAAGAAAATCCAAAATAGTGGAAAACATTCAAAAAATCCTAAACAGCCTCAAATAATCGAAAAAACCAAAACATTCACATAAACTTTCAAAAAGACCAAAAACAACCTCAAAACATTTTCAAAATGCCAAAAACATTCAAATATTCTAGAAAATACCAAAATCATCCATCCCATTTCGCTTTCACCCGCAATAAACCTTCATACATAATATATCAATCATCGCACTCACCCTTTGGAAAAACAAATGGAAAACAAGTACAACAATTAGCAAAAGTAGAACATTTAAATGCAACAAACCAAACTCTTGATCATCATCAAACATATCAATCAAACCCTATATCAACAGCCTTTCAAACAACTTATCAACCTGCTAACATTTGACAACACGTCCTAGGATGCATCCTTCCTACAATGGGCATTATCATTGGCAATCACTTTAATTATTTATCCTCAACACACATTACACCTTTGGCAAGAGATATAGATAACATTGACTTTTTATTTTGATCTTGTCTTATGATTTATCTTGTTGACCCATTATGAGGTCCTCTCGATGATGTCTATCAAAACGATTTAGAAAGAAAGGAATGGGGCATCAATCATTATCTTTTGTTTGATGTGCTTGTGGGGTATTCTTGTAAAATAATCTTGGCACATACTTGCTTAGTTGTGTGTAGGGAGGTTGTTTGGAGTAGATTGTTGACTATTGTGTATGCTTTGGTCCAAGATATTCTAAACTTCTTAACTACAGTCCAACACGGTTTTTGTATGTCAAGGTGTGAACAAGAACTATCCTATCTGTTTGTAAAGTCAAAGTTCATCGCACTAGATAAAACACCATCCTAGTTTTCAATACCATGATGCATCGTTTCTATGTGTTATATCACACATGAGGAATGATGGAGAGTCCCAATCCCAAAATACGAGAAAAATTATCCATCTCATCACCATAATCTAATAAAGTTTTGATGAATCATAGGCTTATTGGACTTTTGAATCAATCTCAAAATCAATGGTCAAATCCATTCTTCTTATTCTTCTATCTTTACTAATATTTCTATCCAAGTATTGAATTTGTGTGATATATCAAAATATACATGAGGCTACCCATGGCCGATGACTGTCTATACATCTTCAAATCTGTCTACATCAAACATTTGAGTTTTCTAGTCCTCTTTGAGCTAAACCTATATTACATCTTTTTCAAGAGATCAACCCAAAATTCAAAATTTCCTCCTGATCTCTCGAAGGGGCATGGTACCAACTTATTTCCTTCTACTAGGGCATCCAAAAATTAGATTTTTTTTTTTGCTTTTTGATCTGAGCAACAATTTTAATCTAAAAAGCGCCAGTCTTTGAACCAACATAGTAGGTACCTCACTTCAAAGAGGGGTAAAATGTAGACACTTAAAAATGTCCTGAATGGTATTACACACTTAAATTCAATATATTAACATTATTTCATTCTGGAATCCATCTTATTTTTGCCTATTTGATTAAATTAGCCTAGCTATTTAATTAAATGCCTCATTTTTCACCTATTAATCCAATTGACCTAATTGGGTTAATTCACCCCTTCTCACACTAACATTTCATCTTGTTTAGTTAAATAATGCAAATTATTTAATTTAAACCCTAGGTCCACTTATTTAATTAAACAACCCTAAACTATTTAATTAAATATCATTTCGCATTCCCCTTTTCATTAAATAAATTAGTAATTTAATGAATATCCTATTATTCTCCATCTTGCACATTTAATTTTAATTAACTAAATTACTAATTATCCTCACCTTCGCACTTGCAAGGGAATATTCTTGGAATATTCCTCCTTTGTACATTCCTCCAAAAGAGAATATTTCTATGGAATATCCTTTTTTTGCACTCATTCCTCCAAAATATCTCTTAACCTCTTCCTAATTCTTAGGAAGTGTGTTTGTTGAAGCTAATTTGGACCATTGATTAAATTAATTGATCCTTGTCAACTTTCAACCTTGACCATGGATTGGAATCCTCAATCCATGTTTCATCCTCCTTTCATTATTGACCATTGATTGATCTTTTCAATCTAAGCCCTTGATTTCTCATTTGCAATTTAGTTTTAATTAACTAAATTGCTAATTATCCTCACCTTCCCACTTGCAATATATTCCTTCAAAAGGGAATATTCTCATGGAATATTCTTTCCCTTTGCACATTAAAAATTGGTTTTAATTAACTAAATGCTAATTTTCCTCACACCCACTTGCATAAGAATATTCTTTGAGAATATCCTCCCTTTACACTCATTCAAAAAAGGGAATATTATTCTTTGTAGCAAATTTACACAACAAACTTTTTGAGAAAGCTTTGAAAGTGTACTTCTTTGCATAATTGTGAGCCCTTGATTAAATATCAAGTTGCATTTTCAACCCTTGATGGGAATCCATGCCTCCATCTTCTTTCCATCCTAACCATTGATTAATTCTTTCAATCTTGACCATTGGTTTCTCATTTGCTCTCCTATAAATAGATCACTATTTGGAGACAAATGGATCCATCTTTTGATAGCAAACTTATGTTGTTGAAACTCATAACCACTTGCATCCATGTTTACCATACATTTAGCATTTTTAGTTTAAAATCTTGACCATAGTAGCTTAAAGCATCCATTAAAGGTTTCCATTTTAGCTTAGTTTGCATTATGTTAATTTAAATTGCATCAATGACTTTCATATTTGAACTTCAACTCCATTTAGCATAGATTGCATGCATTTACATAAAACATCTTAGCATTTATCATATTAAATTAATTTTTATCATGTTTTCACCATCTCTCATCGGTTTCATTAGTTTTGCTCAATAAAATTGATTGAAACAAACTCATTATCCAAGGGATTGGGAAAGGGTCACCATTCCACATCAATGTGACACCACTACCCCAATAGGATAAATTTCAATGTCTTAGAATAGATGTTTGTCAAGCTTTCATGTTTTAGCATGTTAGTTTAATCGGCTTCTTCGCTTTGTTGATATTGAATATCTTATTGGGATCATGACTTAGGTAATTAAATAGGCTTTAAATTTGTTTGAATCTAACATATTTAGTTAACACTATGATCATGGTCACAATTCAATTGTCTTTCAACATCCCCTTCTTGGCTTAATTTTAATGCTTTGTTTTTCTTCCTTTCTTTTTTCCTTCCCCGCAATCTAGAGATTTTTTCTGTCTCCTTTTGCTTTATTCCTAATTTCTCACCTCAAAGTGAGCCACTACCATTCTAGAAGAATTTATCTTCCTCTTGTAAGATCATCTTTCATATTTTCTCACCCATTCCCCTTCTTCTAGAACGAGCATCTCATTCCATTCTTCATTCTCAATTTGATGTAGTTGAGCCTCTTCGGTTTTTCCCTTCGAATTAACCTCTACCTATTTGTGATTCCAAATAAGTCAATGGTGACATTATCTTCACCATTTCTTTTGAATTTTCTTGTCCCTTTTGCTTCTTCAACATGCCCAATTGCTAGTTCTTTGGGTTCACCACCCTGCATTGTTGTCCTATCGTTGTTCTTCCCTAAATTATTAGAAGATGGTGTAAGTTTTGAGTGACTTTGCTCTGCCTCCCCTCTGCCTCTAGGGATTTTAACCACTTTTGCTTCCAATTTCCCTTCAAGGGGGTTTCAACACTTGGACAATTGAGAATATTTTTCTCTGGTATATTTGGGATTATATCCTCCTACAATAATTCAGATCCCTTTGCCCTCACTTGTGTGCTCCTTGCCTCATTAATTATCCCTTCCCTACACTCTTTGGTGTATGGTGGATCCTTAGATTTACTCTTTGTGGTTATTATGTATCATTCTCCATTTAGAGCCCCATTCCTGCCACCCTACTTCTCAGACCTTAGATAGTTGGGATCTATTTCAATCTTTTGTTTAAATCGCCCAAACTCCGTTATTATTTCTAACTCATCAAACAATTATTCATTAAGATCTACTTCCACACAAATTCTTACAAATTCCCCAGATTCCTTCTTCATCAAATTTTCATCCAACTTGGTGACAAAATTGAGAGTGTCCCCAATCTCTTTCAATTCTTCATTCAAAATTATGTTGGGATGTTATAGAGTCTAAACCATTGGGGTTTTACCCATGCTATGTTGAAAAGGATCAAAATTGGGTATCCAATCTGTAATATAAAAGCCACAACCCTCTTAACATTAATGGCCTTTTCTCCTAATATTTCTTCCTTCAGGGCTTCAGAAATACATTCTATGAATAAAAAACCATTAGGCAAAGATTTTATGCTTACCTCCTTCCCCCAGCAATCCTCCCACCATTTGCACATTTTTTTCCCATGGAATTTGTCTCTCCCCATTTAGTGAAGAGGCTTTTCCTTTAAACCTTTCTATTTTGTTATGGATTATCTTTGTGCCGATGATAATCGCCTTACTATTAGGGAATGTTCTCCTATGGTAATCTGCATTTGCTCTCCACCAATGACTGCCTCAACTACCATTTATCTAGTTTGTTCCCAAATTGAAGCTTTGCTTGATCTCCGAAGCTTTTGTTGGAGATCTAACCTCTTATCTCTCTCCTTTGAGCCACCCAATCCAGGAACCTTTGCCCAGGGGGAATGTGATTCACCCCTGTAATGAAAGGAGGGAGAATTTATATATTTTCCCACCCTTTCTTGCTTCCTCTGATACTTCCTTCTCATCACCTTCGACGACCTATGGACAAAAGCCGAAATTTCAATTGCAAGCCCTTAAAAAAAATCAAAATTTCGACTTTTTTTTTTTAAACTCAAATGAGGGATACCATCATGGGTGGAATGCAAATGCGCCATAAATGTTATAAGACATTTGCTTCCATTCATCAAACTAATTTTTGTGTTTCTCTTTTTCCTTGATAATATGCATCCTCTCTTACGTAACTAATGTGATATCTTATTTAGGTAGATTTTTTTCCTTCCATGCTATTATTTTTTTACATCTATAAAATAATAAGAATATATAGACAAATATATGAATATAAATATAATTTTATGTTCTTTTATATTTTTTCTCTTTATAAATTTTATTATTAATTTTTTTTTGTTCTTAGTCTTGCTTAGATATATTCTCTCCTAAGAATTCTCTCACCTTTTTTCCTCATTCTATATATATTCAAAGGTATATACATCCAAACCCACATTCACATGTGCATTATGATGTAAGCAAGGTGGTGATGACTCAACAAACAACCTCAAACTAATCGGGACCTTGACAAGAAATCAACAAGGAAACAACTTTACCATCACAATTCACTCAACCAATTCCAAACACCCAACCATAGGCTTGTAGCCCTCACAACTTGACTTGGCTCAATATCTTTAAGAGAAGGTTGTACCAAGGCCAACAAAACATCAGTTAAGGCCTCTCACAGATCCCCAAACATCATTCCAAAAGAACCCTAATGGTTTCTTTTCAACAATATAGAGATTCATTAAATTGCCCTATTTTGAGGCTACTTAATTAGCCCTAATTAACAAAGGAATTGCCTTCTAAACATCAGATAACCACTCAAACTCTTTTGACAGTCACAAATTAAGATACAAAACTCCAAATTCACTGGCAAAAACACAAATCCAAGTCCTCTAGGACGTTGTACCATAAAACCCTCATTCTCCTTACAAAACACTAGGGTTTATTCAATCTCAATATTTTGGGCTTTCCAAACTCAATCAAAGCATCCAACATTCTTCAAATACTCTGCACATGGTCACAAAACCATCCCATTGACAGATTCGACAATATTTTGACAAAACCCCACATTAATATCCTCACTTCACATGGAAAACACACAATTACACCCTAGGGTAACATTCCACAACTTACAATTCGCTTCACTTCCACTCTAAAACATAGAAACACCTACTCTACCATCATATCATGACATTCCATCGAGACAAAGACAGGGACAATAGATGGAATGGCTAATTACATTATCTAATCATTATCTAATCTTCAAACAGTGCCTTTATCCAAAAAAGTAAAGAGATGTCCCTCCAAATTAAGTGTTAAGACTCTTAAGATGAGTTCAAATCAAAGATAAGACATGCATCTACATAACACAGAAGGTTTCAAGTCATTCAAAGCCTATGCAGGTCCATACACAACTTGTAAAGTTCAGGAAAACAAGAAAATTGCAGACTATGAACGTTGTTATTGATGTGAAACTTCAAACAATCACCAACCCTCTCCTTTGCTCGAGCCCTTTAAGGCTTTAAATACATTTTTCAAACCAAAACTACCTTCCCAATGTTCTTAACTGCCTTTCAAATTCCCTTAACCCTTCATATTCTTGATAGTTGCATTTTTAACAATTTTTGACTGACAATGATTACAATTTTGCAACTTTTCCCCTAATTGACACCTAAGACACAAAACACCCCCAATTACATTGAAAATTGGTATTTTTAGACTTTATTTAAATTAAGTAAACTCAAAACACCCCTACTAACCCATTGACCACCTATTAAACCTTTAAGAAATCAATTTTTTTGCCAACCTATCAAGCTTTTAAGAAATCAATTCTTTTACCAATAAGGTGTAGGTGCTCCTCCACCACATTAATATACCATGTCATATGCATGACATCCCCATATTCAAAACTCATATGTATTAGATCTTTTCTCTCAATTTCTTATATATTTTTTACTCCTTTATTAAACATATATTTGCACATTTTTATAGGCAAATAAACCCTCTATTGTTAATTTTTTCCATATATAAATAAATTAAAACTACTAACATAGTAAATTATTTTTTATCTACAATTAAATAAACAAATTTAATTCATTTGATCCCTATCTTTCTCCCTCAAATTTCATCCCTCACCTCTCCCTTCCTTAAAATTATTCTCCCTCACCTCTCCCTAAAGATTATTTAGTTGTTTTGATATCCTTCCATATCCCCACTCAAGATTATTCTCCCTCACCTCAAATTTCATCCCTCACCTCTCCCTTCCTTACAATTATTCTCCCTCAACCCCCGCCTAAAGATTATTTAGTTGTTTTGATCTCCTTCCATATCCCCACTCAAGAGTATTCTCCCTCACCTTTCCATATCCCCACTCAAGATTATTCTCCCTCACCTCTCCCTTAAGATTATTTAGTTGTTTTGATCTCTTTCTAGATCCCCCTCAATTTTTGTTTTGGGGATTGACACCCCCAAACATAGCTTTAAATGGATAGCTAGCAGGGCCCTCATATCCTCAAATGTAAGCTGTAACATGAATTACAATAAATATCAATAACCTAATCCATAGCCCACAAACTAGCACAAATCTAATCATTTGAAAAAATTATTTTAAAAAATGACAATCCTTGATCCTATTGTAAAACCCATTGAACAACAACAAAAGGAACGCTCTTACTCATGAAGAATAAAAAAAACCATTAATATAAAAAAAATTCACGGAATTCTCTTCCAGAAAATAAAGATCATACAACAGTACATAACTCTTCAACCACAACTTTAGAAACCCTAGGCAAAAGAGACCAAAAGGAAAACACAAGTAAATCTTCTACTAGGACCAACAAAATACTAAACTGATAGTATGCGACCATCAGGGCTGCCAAAACAATTACAGTAGAGAGAATGAAAACCTTTCCAAAGTATTTGGATCACCCACAAAAGTGCACAAAAAAAGTTCAGAAATTCTGTATTACCTGGGAGCTCAGACACGCATAAATCACCGTCATCACAGAAACATTTTAATGAATCCTCGGTATCGAGAAATGTAGTTTCCTCATCATTGCCCCCAAATGTGCCATGTGATAAAGTACTAGTACAAAAAGATATACAGGGAAGAAAACAACATTTGAAGTCTAGAAGAGCAAATCTTGAGCACGATAGAACAAAGCTAAGTACAGATTAATAATAAAAAACCTCACGCTGCCAAACATGCCATCAATCGCTCAAAACCCTAAACAACCGTATCAACTCAGAAACTCTACGCATTTTCCAAAAAGAAACCCTAAACAACCGGATCAACTGAGAAACCCTACGCATTTTCCACAAAGAAACCCTATAAATATCCAATATTCACCGAACCCTAGATTATGATTTGTAAAACTACTCGAAGCAAATGAAACCCTTCATTCTGCATTTCAACCCTTCTGGTAAAAGAGTACGCAAACAATCAAAAAAATACAATACAATAAACAGAAGAAAACTTCAAAATAAAACACCAAAAACTGTAAGTGCACAATTTTTGAAAAAGTTTCTTCATTCGTCGCTCACACGAAATGCTCTTGCAACGCCATATTTATCAGAACCGTTGAGCAGTCAACATTAGGGTAAATTGCATTCCATCTTGAAGCGAAAACAACTTTTTCAACAGAGACACGTGGGGCACCAGCTTGAGTTTGAATTTATTATTTGATCCATCACTTTGATTTGTTGCACACATCACTTCAAAACAATATTATTCTTTTTTTTTTAGGGTTTCTACTTCTTTGGATTAGATCAACCATGTGGTTTTGACTTCTATATAGAACTACACCCATGGCCTATTTTCCCAAATTCCAATTCAAAATCTATCCAATTTTCATAATGTGTTTTTAGAATGTGTTAGGGATCTATCAATTTATGTGTCAAAGGTTTTCATTTGTGTGTCTAGGATTTGTATTTAAGGATGTCGTCTTAAGTTATATAGCATCTTTACATAATCTTCGATTGTTAGGAGAAAGCATTCACATTTGCACTCAATCTCAATTTTAGTCTTACCTTAGCCTTAGTTATATCAATATCCTTGCATTCTCTATTTGACATGTTTTGTATGTTACCACATCTATCATAGGGTATGATTGTTCTTAGGGAAGTCATTGGGATTATCTTTGTTTATAGTAGACCCTCAAAGATGCTTTTAAGCTTCAATAGTTCTCTCACAGTTACAGACACAAGCAAACACGTTCTTTAAATCTCAAAGATGAAATTTAAAAATGGACCAAAACACATAGGAGCAAAGTGTACAAGAACAAAACCACAAGTGCAACCTAGTCTCAAGTATCAAAAATTTTGAAATATATATCTCATGAACCTAATCATTGATTCGGTTTTAGTTTCTAATTCTCATTTTTTTCTTTTAACATCTCAACCAATCATAAAGATCGAAGATGACAACATGCCAAAAACTAAATAATATTTATTTCTTAGAGCTTTCAATTATGTCTATCTCAATTATGTAAATATTTGTTTATATTAACCAATCTTAACTTCCTTTAAAAATCTAGAGTTAATCCATTTGGAATTTTATCCTTAGACACTTTATGTGGGTTACTTTATTTCCCTACAATATGTCATGTCACATTTTATTTAAAATTGACTATAGAATGAAATGTAAGAAATAAAATTTAATTATTCTTTCTTTCTTCTTTTGTATTTTCTTGAAAAAATCTAAAAAATGCAAGAACTTCACATGCACACATGATAATGACTAATATAATGTACATACAAGCAATACAAAATGATACAATACTATTTATTTAAATGTAGTCATGCAATAAACATTTACTACTTATATATAGTATTGCAAGGTATTCCAATCTAATTGAGTGGTCATCTCTCTAAAGATTGGAATACTTTTCAAATAATTACAATCAACTCAAATAAATAAAAATACCATCCATGCCAAATAAACAAAATCAAACTACATTGTATTTCTCATACTTAGAAAATGATAATCCACTTAACCATTATTTTTGTGTGAGACTAATGAATTATAAAGAAAACAACTAATGTAATACCTAATTGATTATCACTACCTCTAGATCCTATAATATAATAGTGCTTTGGATTATGCATGCATTGTTCAAGTTTAACTAGAGTTTTAATTGAATATGAATAAATAAGTTTGTTAAAAAATAAATACATTGTTTGTCCTAAAACATAAAATAGGAAGAATATCTTCAATTATGGCTCCTAGTAGAATTCCACTACCAAAAGAGGTTATTTTTAAAATTAATAATGAGAGATTTATTGATTCTTGTTGGTCTTGTAGCCATGCTTGAGTGATCTAGTGTGAGCCTAATATTATTTAGTGTACTTTTCCTTCAAAATTCTAAGGGAGCTATGTGATGTAACCTTTTCTAGATTTATGACCTATATAGCTCCCAAGTTTGCTCTTTTCTAAAACTCAAATTCTTAAAGAATTACCAAAAAGTCCTACTCAACCAAAAACACATATTTTTGACAACAAATTGTCAGCATTTCAATTACATTAATTTAATAAACCAAAATCATGCAATTTATTTCACTTCAACCAATAAATATATTAATAAAATATTAATTCAGTGTGAATCATGGGATGGACAAGGAAAAGAAGGTACAAATTATCTATGCAAATAATAAGGTCAAATTTAGCCTCAACTCTACCAATCTTGCCTTGTACTTTTCAACACTACCATCTAAATTGATCTTCTTCTTGAACACCAATTTACATAAAATAGGATTTATTCTTTTTGGCAATGGTACCAAGTCCCAAATGTCATATCTTTTCAATGCAACCATCTACACATCCAACAATGCATCCTAGTTATAAGAAAAAAATATAATAAAATTTTAGGGCTCTAGAGGTTGATTTGGACCCAAAAAATATTGAAGCAAGCTTTAACCGAAGAAAATGGGTTATAGTGACATGGATCTCTTCAAGATCTTTATTTTAAAAAATGGGCTCTATCAACTTCCTAGACCAAAAGTTATGGCATTCAAAAATTGGGCCTTCCACATTTAAAATATAAGTGTAGACACCCAAAATCATCCTTTGATAATTATCTTGTCACTATCTTGATTCTTATCATTATTCTTGTTAGCCCTTGTAAAAATTTCTAGGGTTTTAGTGTCCATGACATGTAGGATTTATCAGAAATCTTAAGACCCTTGGCCTCCATTTCATTCTTATGAGTTTTAAATTTTTAATTCCTTAGTAACTGTTGTCATTTCATGTCCCCCTTCATTTCCCATCAATTATATAACCAAACTAAAAAATCTAAATGGGATTGTCATGCTCAAGATGTGTCTTTATTTGTTGTGCTTCTTCCCCTTCATGTTTCATTCAATTGTCAAACTGTAAAATCCCAAAATTGGCTAAGTGTGGAAGTTGTCAGAGTTTCAAGTAGGTTATAAAATCTATGTCAACTCCCAATGAGGTTTTCATAACCTCATCAAAATCGAACATCTATTTTATAACTCCCTTTGGAAGAAAGTATTCTATTTTTTGATGATTTCATATGATTCAAGAACCTCCCAAATTCTTGAAATTGATTTGAGTCTTGACATTTTTTGTCAATAGCCAAAGGAGGAGAAAAGAGGCAAGCATTAGTTGCGTCAGCAAGTTTCATATACATGTTCTGAAACCTCTGGTGGAAGTTGATGAGGTTGTTGAAACTAATCCAAAGGTTGACAAGTATGAAGAAAGAAATAAACAATGAAATGTAGCTAAGTACCAAGTAAAAAATTGAGTTTGGAAAAACCCAATGGTTTCAAAACCTCTATAAAAGGTCGAAAAGGTTCTTGAAATAGGTTCTATCATCAATTTTTTTGGTCAAAAAGCATTAAGAGCAAGCAAAAGACATGAAATTCAACTAAGTTAAGGGTACTTTGGAAGAATTTAAAGGTTTTGAAACCCTTTTTAGCTTTTCATGAATTTGTGACAACCTCGTCAAAGCTTGACAAGGTTCTTAAAATCTATCCCATCATTGACACCAAGCATCAACACTACCCATCAATTTTAATGGAGCCTCAAGGATTTTCCATATTTTTCCTTGGTATAATATAACAAGAAAAAGAGATTTGACACAATCCAAATATTGTTCCATTAGCCAAACCTGAAAACTTGACAATCTAGTGGGACTCGCCTTTCTCAACAAAGAATGTATCACAAATACATGGTGCAGGTAATTTAAAATCTTATGAATACAAAGTGTCAACTTCCTTACCTAGTTTTGAAACCCCTATTAGAAGTTGACTCGATTTCAAAAACCCTCACATCTTTGACAAGCTATTCCTAATCGCCATGTAGAACAAAGGAAAATCTCCATAGAGAACTCAAAGAAAGTGCAAGAGGATTTTGAAAAATTATTTTGCAAGGAAGACTAAGAAAATTAAAATTGTAACCTTGTTATGAAACTATCGTTATCTTTCAATGAGGTTGTCACAACCTTGTCAACCTCCAACAAGGTTTTGAGAACCTCTCAAATCACTAATTTCAAAAGTGCTCCAAGTTCCCAAAATTTAATGGAATATTAAGTTTCACTAATCAAATTAGTTACAAGAAAGGCTATAAATATGTATGTATTTTTATTTGTCAAGGGGGTTAGAGGTTGGAAAATGCAAGATATAGAGTCATTTGAAGTATGTCTTAGGAGGATCATAGTGATAGTGTATGTTTAAATATTTTACATTTGTGTTAGTATTTCTTATTGAAATCATATGAATATAATTTCATTTCTATAATTGTCTCTACTCTACAATGTAAATAATTTTTGAATAATTCAATCAAGGGTTGTGATATTCTTCATTACTCATTTGCAATATTGAATTATTGTCTATGTTAGTGTTTACTCAAGGAATAGTGTAATATCTTTCATAGAGAATAATTAGAGTGTTTGCATTCTAGATGGATTATTAAGTAGAATCATAAGAATGTAAGTTGGATTAGTAGGCCATATTATTACAAGGAAATAATATTTGATTAATTTGGAATGACCATTAGAAATGCTTAGTGTTAGGACAAATGCTACATAGAATTGTGACTTTGTAATCCCTTTGTAGGCACCAATCTATATTTGCACATCCTTCTGACCCCACAAACAATATAATAATGACAAATCTCAAGCAGTTTATAATTTATTCTTAATTATTTTCTTTCCTTGTACTAGGATTTAAAATAGTACAATGAGTGAATTAGTTATGCGGAAATTTCTATAAATCCTTATCAATATGTATGGTTTTTTATATCTACTAGGCACTATGTGTTGGCATGTGGCGATTGATCATGCAAGTACTGTACACTTGTAACATATCCTCATCGAGGTTCTAGGTTGAGCTGGGCCTCGAGCGAGGGATCAGGGGTGCAACCCCCAAAAAAAAATTCTTGTTAACACGTCAAGGTTTTCCCGCTAACACATCAAGGTTTTCTCATTAACAAATCAAATAAAAAAATGACTTTGTAAAACCCTAATTCTAGAAGCTTCCAAAAAAAAATTTATAAGTGGTTGGGATGTATGTTGCGGTATGGAATTCACGAGATTGTAATATGTTTTGCACTGGATAATAAAATCATTGGGTGGTTGAGTTTTTGTGGATGTAGCCCATATTGGGTGAACCACGTTAAATTATGTATTGATCTCTTTTGTGTTATTCTTAATTGTTATTTTTAGGTTATTTAATCTGCATATAATTGTTAATGTTTATTTCTCCAATCTGTCTGAATCCTAACAACTGGTATCAGAGCAACATGTATTTTAGTCAATTGGAAAGAAACCTCTAGATTTGAGTGGGAGCAATGAAAGAAGGAAAATTCAAGGTTGAGAAGTTCAATGGCCAGAATTATCAATTATGAAATATACATATGGAAGATTACTTGTATCAAAAGGATGTATGGTGGACATTGCAAGGAAAAGTAAAGAAAGATGCTACGATGTATGATGAAGAATGGGAGATCCTGGATAGAAAGGCACTGGGAACCATTCGGTTGTGTCTAGCACCATCTGTGGCGTTCAATGTAACATAAGCAGAGACAACAGAGGATCTGATGGAAACTTTGGCTAAATTGTATGAAAAAACCTTGGCCTCAAATAAGGTATTTCTCATGAAGCATTTGTTTAATTTGAAAATGATTGAAGGTGGATTTGTGATTGATCATTTAAATGAGTTTAATATGATTACCAGTTAGTTAAATTCTATAAAAATGAATTTTGATGAAGAGGTGAGGGCTCTCTTGGTTTTTTGTTCTTTTCCAAAAATTTGGAATAGCTTGGTAATGGTTGTAAGTAACTCTGTCTCTAGTTCAAATACACTGAAATTTGATGATGTTGTTGGTGTTATCCTTAGCGAGGAAATGTGATGGAAAAGCATAGGTGAGAGTTCAACATTGGATAATGCTTTGGCTGTAGAGAACATAGCAAGAATAAAGGAGAGAGGAAAAATTCCAACAAATCATGGGAAGTCACAAGGGAAGTCGAAGAAAGACGGATCTAAATCCATAGGAAGAATGGATTGTTGGCACTGTGGAAAGCCAGGACACTTGAAGAAGGATTGTTGGTCCTGAAATGGAAAACAAGGACTCAGACAACATGATGACAGTAAGGAAGCTTATGTTGCAAGTAATAAATTATAGGATGCTTTAGTTCTATGTTTAGATAATGCTAATGATTCCTGGGTAATAGATTCAGGGGCTTCATTTCATGCCACACCCTATAGGAAATATTTTGTAGATTATGTTCAAGGTGATTTTGGACAGGTATATTTGGGTGATGATGAACCCTATCAAATTGTTGGAAAAAGAAAGATAAAAATCAAGTTGTAGAATGGAAATGAATGGTTGCTACAAGAGGTAAGGCATGTTCCAAATTTGAGAAGGAATTTAATTTTTATGGGACAACTAGGTAGTGAAGGTTGCATAGTTACCTTTTCAGATAAAGTTTGGAAGGTCACTAAAGGTGCATTAGTAGTAGCTAAAGGTGAAAAGGTAGGCACATTGTATTTTGTGTATTGGTAATATTTATTCTACCTTAGCTGCTACAAAAATAGTTGCTAGTGAGATAGTTATAGCACTTGCTACAGGGACATAAACAAAATTGTGGCACCATAGACTTCAGAACATGAGTGAGAAAGGGATAAAGATCCTTCAATCCAAAAATTTGCTACCAGGTTTGAAGCAAATTGACTTGGAGTTCTGCAAAATTGTGTTTATGGAAAACAAAAAAGAGTCCAATTTCTCAAAGTTGGGAAAGAGAAAAAGAGTGAGAAATTAGAGCTTGTGCATTCAGATGTATGGGGACCAAATCAGGTTCTTCTCTTGGTGGCTCTTGTTATTATGTTACTTTTTATTGATGATGCAACTAGGAAAACATGGTTGTATTTCTTAAAACAAAAATTAGAATAATTTGAAACTTTTAAAAAGTGGAAAGCTTTGGTTGAGAATGAGACATGAAAAAAGTTGAAGTGACTCAGATTTGATAATGGAGGTGAGTATTGAAGCAGAGAATTTGAAAATTACTGTTCATACAATAGAATCCATAGGCAGAAAATGGTTCTTGTAACCCCACAAGAAAATGGTGTGTTTGAAAGGATGAATAGGACCATTATGGAGCATGCAAGGAGCATGAGATTACATGTTGGACTACCCTTACAATTTTGGGAAAAAATTTTACATACCACTATTTATTTAATAAATAGGGGACCTTCAAATCCTTTGGACAATGGCATTCTAGAGGAGGCATGGATGGGTAAAAAGGTAAACTATTCATTTTTGAAAACCTTTGGTTGTGAAGCTTTTGTCCATGTTGATATTGAAAATAGAACCAAGCTTGAGGCTATGTCTAAAAAATGTACCTTCATTGGATATGGAGTAGATGAATTTGGTTATCGATTATGGGATTATGAAAATCATAAAATCATTAGGAGTAGAGATGTTATATTCAATGAGAAGGTCATGTATAAGGATCAGCTGCAAGAAGTGTTGAATGAAATTCTAGAAAATAAAATGCTAGTGGTACCTGATGCTCAGCAACAACAAGTTATCCCATAGACTCTTGCAAGTGCTAGACCCCAGAAATATTTTTTTCCATCACTATATTCTATATTATTAACTAATTCGGGTGAGCCTAAAGATTATGAAGAAGCAATGTAGGTAGATACCAAAAAGCAGTGGGAGCTAGGCATGAAAGAGGAAATGGATTCCTTGTTGCAAAACCAGACTTGGGACTTAGTCCAATAAACTATAGGTAAAAATGCATTACAAAATAAATGGGTTTGCAGGTTGAAGGAAGAAGATAGAGGCAAGAAAAAATATAAGGCCAAACTCGTGGTAAAAGGTTTGGCATAGAAAAAAGGTATAGATTTTGATGAAATATTTTCTCTAGTTGTAAAGGTGACTTCTATTAGAACTATTCTAAGTCTTGTGGCAATGAAAGACTTGCATCTTGAACAACTAGATGTGAAAACAATATTTCTCCATGGGGATTTGGAAGAGGAAATATACATGCAGCAACCATAGGGATATGAGGTCAAGGGTAAGGAGGAATTTGTGTGCAAGTTAAAGAAGAGTTTGTATGGCTTGAAGAAGAACCTTGACAATGGTATTTGAAATTTGATAGTTTTATGGCTGAACAAGGTTACAAAAGATGTCATTCTAATTATTGTGTTTATTTTAAGAAATTGGATAATGGCAGCTATATTATCATGTTGCTTTATGTTGATGGCATGCTTGTTGTCGGGTCTAACATGCAACATATTAATGAAATTAAGCAAACATTAGCAAATTCATTTGCTATGAAGGATTTGGGTGCAGCAAAAAAAATCCTTGGTATGAGGATCACATGGGAGAGGACAAACATAAAATTATTTTTGTCTCAAAGTGAGTATGTAGAGAAGGTGTTGAAAAGGTTTAGCATGTAGAATGCAAAAGCAATTATTACACCTTTTCCTAGTCATTTTAATTTGACTAAGGAGATGTGTCCAAAGACACAAGAGGAGGAAGACAAAATGTCTAAGATACCATATACATTAGTAGTTGGTAGCTTGATTTATGCAATTGTATGCACAAAGCCAGATATTGCACATGCAGTGGGAGTTGTGAGCAAGTATATGAGCAATCTGAGAATGGAACATTGGAATGCAGTAAAATGGATTCTCTAATATTTTAGAGGTACTACTTCAAAGAAACTATATTTTGGAGGAATAAATTCTACTCTAAAAGGATATATTGAATTTGATCTAGCGGGTGATATTGATAGCAGGAGGAGTACTATAGGGTATTTTTTTACTATAGGAGGTATTGCAGTCAGTTGGATTTCAAGGCTACAAAAGGTTGTTGCACTTTCAACCATTGAAGTTGAGTATGTTGTTACTACAGAAGCTAGCATGGAGATGATTTGGTTACAAAAATTTTGAGAGGAATTGGGACAACGAAAAGAAGATAGCCATTTGTACATTGATAGATAGAGTGCCATTCATCTCGCTAAGAATTTAGCTCTACATTCAAAAACTAAGCATATACAGCTCAGATACCACTTCATCCGGTCAGTTTTGGAGGATGGGAAATTGAAGCTGGAGAAAGTTCACACTAGTGAGACTCCTGTAGATATGTTCACAAAGGTAGTTACATAGGAGAAATTAATTCCTTCATCAATTTCCATTGGCCCTCACAACTGATAATGGTGGACATAAGAAACTAGTCAAACCTGTAATCCAGTGGGAGCTGTAAGTGCAATGGTATTGTCCAGGATCAGTCTCCAAGTGGGAGATTATTTGGTGTGAAGCCTAATTAGTATCCGAGTGGAAGATTTTTGGTATGTGGCAACTGATCATGCAAATACTATACACTCGTAACGTATCCTCGTTGGGGTTCTAGGTCAAACCGAGCCTCAAGTAGGGGTTCAAGGGTGGTAGCCCCTGACAGTGGGGGTTCAGGGGTGGCATCCCCTGATAGCAGGGGTTCAAGGGTGCAACCCTCAATTTTTTTTCTTGTTAACACATCAAGGTTTTCCCATTGACATGTCAAGGTTTTCCTGTTAACACGTGAAATGAAAAAAATGACTTTGTAAAACCCTAATTCAAGAAGCTTCCAAAAAGCTTGTCATAAGCAGTTGGGATATATGTTGCGGTATGGAATTCATGAGATTGTAATTTGTTTTGCACTGGCTATTAAAATCATTGGGTGGCTAGGTTTTTGTGGATGTAGCCCATATTGGGTGAACCTTGTTAAATATTGTGTTGATCTCTTTTGTGTTATTCTTCATTGTTATTTCTAAGTTATTTAATCTAAATATAATTGTTAATGTTTATTGCTCCACTATGTTTCAATTCTAACACTATGATGTAATTATGTCATGTATTTTCATTTAATGTAGCAAAGGGGAACTCTCCTAGGTCTTGCAGAGCCTAAAGTGTAGGGGAGAACATTGTAAAACCCGTCTCTTGTTTGTTAGTCAATATTTTAATGACTTCAAATATAAGATTTGGTAAATCTTTAGAAGTCATTCAAATATAGGTTGGGGAACCAATAATTTACAAATTAATTAAATAAATTATATTTATTTATTTAATTATATTTATTCATCTCCTAATATCAATTAAGTAATTTAAATTATTTATTAATTCATTTAATAATTCTTTTGACATTAATCAGATCAATCAAAAATATTTATTTATTAATTAATATGTTTCTAAAATCCAACAAATAGAGATTCGTCTAAAAAAAAAGGTTGTATAGTGTGACCATTAGTACAAAACTTGAACCAACAAGAGTTGTAGAGAAGAGAAAATGGTTTAATAGATGTTATGAATCTTTCAAAACATTATGCATATTTATGTCTCTTAATCTCCTATTTCATGTTGAGTCTTGCACTACACCCAATCAGATCTGGGCTCAATTGGATTCCTTGTTTGGGAAGCAATATACCTTGAGAGGATTTTAGTTGGAGAATGAATTTATTAGTTTGAATCCTCAAAATATTGATAGCATCTAGGACTTCTTCACCAAACTCAAGTCTCTTCAATTATAATTGACATAGTGTGTTATTGAGAAATAGAAATCCCAATTTATTCTTTCCATCTTTTCCAAGCTTGGTATTTATTATTGAGTGTTTTTTCTACCTTCTATGCTACTCGAGATGCACTTGGTACTAGGCATCATATGCCTTTACTTCATGATTTTGCTACATCACTCACTATAGAATAGGAAAAGGTGGTATAGATGGGCACATTGAAGTCATTCAAGAAGAGAAATAGAAACACAAGGATTCCAAGAACAATGTGAAAGCAAAGGAATCACATTCAAAGGATACCTCTGGATCCTATCCATCTTATAAGGGGGAATCATCTAAGAAGGAGAGACCAAAATGTGTATATTGCAAAAATTTAGGACATGATGAGAATTATTATTATGCAAAATAGATTGATGAGTTGAAATACATTCTACAAAAGAATCATATTTAGTTCCCTTCATCTATTTCATCTAATACATCCTCTTCTTCCACATCATCACCTACATAATCAGGCTCAACTAGTATAACAAGTAGAGTAGAAACTATGAAATTACATGCACTATTTACATCTAGTAGTCCTCAATCAAGTTGATGGATTCTTGATTTAGGAGCCTCACATCACATGGCTTCATCTTTGGGTATATTTTCTTCATATAATCCTTGTAATTCACCATAGATACTAATTTGGAACAACACCTATATGAGTATTTATGGGAAAGGATATATTGATATTGATGATGGAATATTTCATTATTTACTTTGTGTTCCTTCACTATCCTCCAATCTCCTTTCCATCTATCATATTGCACATATTGGGGTAGGGAAGATATTTTAGTTCACACTCATTTCAATTAATATCAGAGGTTTGCAAAATAGAGAGATTATTGCAATCAGGATAGTTTATCATGTCTCTCAATTGTATTCCTTCTCACACTTTTCTCTTGATGATCTTGTAGTACCATTGATTGGTTTACACTCTCATGCATCTAGAGTGGATCAGATATCTAAGGAGAATTTTATTCATCTAAACCTATGTGTAATTCCATATACCTTGGTTCATGAGACTTGTGTTGAGCTTCCATCTCTTCCATCTCTTGCATCTTCAATGATCAATTTAGCTCAAAAATATGTTATTTGTCTTTTAATATTAGCTTTGTGGGATAATTTTGGCCAAACATTATGGTATTATTTGTTCACACTTTACAAATATTGGGGAATGGTTGAGGATATTCACTTCCTCTTTGATGATAGCTACATGCCACCCATCATCATTTTATCATCACATTTGGAGGTTGTTCTACAAGGATCAACTCATAGTTGTTTGGATTTTCTTCATTTGATATGGAATTGTTTGATTCAAACATGTGGACACTTACATAGTTTTTCAAGGCATACATCATAAGATATTTTCTCTCATCTCTTTTTAAGGAATTTTTTCTACATCAGCCATTGTATTTGTTTCCACCAAAGGGGAGGAACATTAATTGGTGAATTTTTATTATCATTAGTATTCTTCTTTGAGTATTCACTTTGGACACAGGAGCTTATTTTTTGTGGGGGGGACTCATTGTCTCTTCTTTTCTCTCCTATGGGGGGATCTTGATTGTATTTATCTGACTAAAGTAGTTGGGGGGACATGTTGTGTCCTACATTATTTTTTCACATGTACACATTTATTTATGTCTTCCTTCTTTTAGAGAGGATTTTTCCCACGAGGCTTACTCCTTTTCTCTAGTTATGAGATATTTTCTTTTGTGTACATGGGTACCTCATCAAGCCTTATATTTGAGACCCATTCATGCATCCATTCTTTCATTTATCATCAAGTTCTTAGCTTCTCCTTAAGTTGTACTGAAGGGGGGTGTTAGAGTAAAATGGTAATCATCTAATAATTAATTAATTATTAGGGCCCCTTTTACTTTATTTCACTTAAGCTAAAATTAAGAGTGATTTTTGTTGGAAAATTTTGGCTCAACCATGTAATTATATAAGGTTTAATGTTGATAGGATGTATTTATGATATCTATGCTAGTTACACCGAGAGGTGTAACCTAAAGTGGTAGCACGGGGTGGAGTAGAATGTGAATGTGTTAACAAAAATAATTTAAAATAATTAAATTTCCAACATACATTAAATTAATGATATATTGTAAATTTGGACTGTTCATCATTAGGTCTCAAATCTGATTGTAGATATTTTGTTGGCTTGTCTTGTCCTAGAAGAAAACCTTATTTTATGAGGGTGTTATATTACGATAATGTATTTGTGATGTATTTTGAGAGTCTAATAGCGATCATGTTTCCTTTAGATCTCCAGTTGGTGATACTCCTGTGAGAAGCTTGCTCTGCAAGTATAATGTAATCTTCATGATTTTTGAATAATATATTGGGTAGCTTTTAGAGTGTGGGATTTTTATCTTGAAAGGGTTTTCTCCACATAAATTAGTGTGTTGGGGTATACATGATATTTATGCTTATTTATTTTTAAGTTTCTATTACTATTAAAAAGATCTATAAAGTTTTGAATTATTCTCCTTTCAATATTAGTGTAAGAAGTTGTTCTGCTACCTTAGCTTCCTTACAAGTGGTATCAAAGCCTAATCACCTTTGGTTTCAATTGTGGGTTGTTGGGTTTTTTGAATTGATCTAGATTTGAGTGGCAACTTGTGTAGAAGATACTTTGTGATCTTGTTGCAAGAATTTTCAGATGGAAAGTTCTTCAGGGACAATAGAGGTGGATAAATTTTCTAGAAATATTTTTTAGATGTGAAAGCTAAAGATGGAGGATCTATTACTAGATTGAGATATGTGGGATGTTGTTGATGTGAATGTTTCAAGGCCTATATATCCTACTTTGGTTGCTCAATATGAAGTTATAGACTATAAATCCAAGGGTCTAATTAGATTGTTCTTGGTAGACTTTATTTTAATCAATGTCCTTGAAGAGACCTCTACAACAAAACTGTGGAAGAAACTTGGTGTGATGTATCAGGCCAAATCTTTAGTGAGAAATATTTTATTGAGGAAGAAATTATATTCCTTGAGAATGGAAGAGGGTGGACAAATTACAAACCACATAGAATCATTCAATATGTTGGTGGCTCAATTGGTATCAATTTGTGTCAAAATGGATGAGGAGGAGAAATGTTAGATCTTGCTTTGTTCTTTGTCTGATTCATGGGAGTCTCTTGTTATGGCTATTGGGAGTAATTATGTTATCTTGAAGATTAAAGATGTGGTGGGTTCTTTGCTTTCTAAAGAGATGAGGAGGAAGGTATCCATTAGTGCCAAGGAGGCCCTAATTTTTTGTGGAAGACCTTAGGAAAAAGGAAAGAAGAATGAGAAGCATGATAAATCCAAGTCCAAGGGGAGATCCAAATCTACTAAAAAGTCCAAAGTTATTTGTTGGAATTATAGTAAGCCTGGACATATTCGTAAGGATTGCAAAGAAGAAAAGAAGAAGAAAAATAAGAGATTTGATTATGATTCTGAGTCTGAGAAGGAAGATGGTGATGCATTCATTGCAACTTTAGAAACTCGTGTAAGTAATGATGCATGGTTAATTGACTCAGGTGCATCTTTCCATATGACCTCTAATAGAAATTTGATTTTGAATATGAAGAATTTGATGGAGGTAAGGTGTACTTGGGTGATGATTCTTGTTTAAATATTATTGGTCATGGTAAAGTTAGAATCAGGTTTCCTAATGGTAGAATAAAAAGGATTAATGGTGTGTTGCATATCCCTGGATTAGTACAAATTTTTTTATTTGTGAGAAAACTAATAGATGCAAATGTGCAAGTAGTATTTTCTGATGCAAGATGCAAGATGGTTAGAGGTGTTATGGTGATTGCTAGAGGTGTCAAATATGGCATATTATATAAGCTTGATGCATGCATTGTTGAGTGCAATAGTAATTTTGTGAAAAGAAAATTTGTGGCTACTTTGTTGGAAGAGGTAAGGGTTTCATCTTCAATAAATGGTCATGGATTTTGGGCACCCAAAGGTGGTCTTTCTTCTGAATCAAAGTTACCTACAGAGAAAACTATGTTATAGCACTAGAGAGTTGGCCACATTAGAGAAAAAGGTATAAGTGTTGTACCTATAGCACACATGCCCCATTCAGACCGGGGACCCACTCTTTTCATTTCGCTCTCGTCAGGTCATTTTTGCTTTTGCTTCATTTTGTGTGTCCCTATTTTTGGAGCTTAATTTGGTTAATTGCTTTGAAGTTTCCAAAAATACCTTGACCAAAATCACCTTCCTAAATTTCATTTAGTTTTTCTCCTTTGTAGAGCTTGTGTTGCAAGCTTCCATCCACCCTCAATCGCCACAACCATTGCCCCTGGTGGACCCGCATTTGCAAGCCTCCCTTGGCAGACTAACGTCTATGTTTCACCATTCCTTGCATCTTTTGGGTCATGTCCGCCTACATGATAGGTTTCGCCCTTGATTTCATCGCCCAAGTCTTCACTGAACATCCACGCCAGTGCGGGTTTCTGCAATTCTACCAACCCTGACCCTATCATACTTGCACTTGGTGAGGGAATTAATGGCGAGATGGTCTATAAAAACCCTCCAACCCAACTGTCATTTTCATTCCAAGTTTTCAAAATTTTAGAGCAATTGGCACTCCACACGCAAAGGGAATTTGAGGACTCCAGTAGCAGTTGATTTATCTATACGAGCAGATAAGGTATGCATCTAATCTTTTAACACCCATCATTTTTTATGCTATTAGAAATCTATAGGTTAGGGTTTGAAGGAAATAACTCACGGGTTCAAGGATTAAATTGAGAAACAAGCCCGTGTACACAATTCTCTTTGCATGGATTTTAGCTAGAAAACCCCTTCCTTGGAAATGCTACTTAAAACTGGATTGATTGAGTACCAAACACATGCCCTCTGACCCTACGATTGAAACATAGAAAATTGTTCATCGTGAGCCCTCCACAGTTATACACTTCCCCATTGCCATTAAGTAGTGACCGACCTTGTATGGCGTCTCACTTTGAAATCAACCACAGCATCACCGAGGCCAACTATTAAATGATTGAGAATTCCAAAGTTAGCTTCCTTGGGGGCCTACCTTGCAGGTTTTTGCGTGTAGTAATTTGCCTCACCACAGTCGTGGTTTGAATTTCTAGCCCTTGACCTCGTCCCACCATGTGATCTTCACCTTCACCAATTGCAAGTAAACTACCCCAAGCCTTGATTGAGAAATTTGTTAAGTGACAACATCTCTTAAGCATAGTGGACTCTGATATGTGGGTTGCCACTCACCCACCACCATTCCCAATGGAAAAACTAAGTCGAAACCTCGTTGCTCAAAACCCCACATCACTCATTGCTAAATTGATTGGAACTCAAACCCAAGTGATCAAGGTTGCTAAGGAGGGAATCTTTTGTGGGCCTGTGTGTGCAAAGGTTCACCCCCACATAGTTGTTCCATAAGCTGTCAAGCTTTAACATCCTCTCGTTGTGTGGGCTCCACCATCATCATCACCTCGAGTGAACTAGACCCAACGCACCGTGAAATTGATTTAAGTCCTAGTTTCCCTATAGGACACCTCACTCGGCTCGTTGCCACCATGTTGATGTCACTCAATGGTAGTGCCTTCGCATCATCCCGCATTGCGGATTCCGCACTTATCTCCCGTGATTCCAACCTTGGAGTCTAATGTGGAAAATTCACTAAGTCAAAATGATTATATGGGTCCACCCTTGTGGGTGCCTTCCATTGCAAATTCGTCACCTAGCAGTTGTTATTTAAACAACGAGGCCCTTGTGTCATTCTTCCCTACGAGTTCTAGATATGCCATTTCCTTAAAATAAAGTCCTAAGTTCACTAACAATATTTTGAGTCAAAACTCTCTAGTGGATCCACCCCTATGGGTTGCCGTTATCGAAGCGCCATTCACACAAAGTCATTGATTAAGAGTTGAGGCTTAACAGCAATTCACCACCCAACTTTCGCCTCTCCATACTTCACGTTCCATCAAGTAACAACTAAACAACTCAAGGGAGCTTACACAAAATTAACCAAGAAGAAAGACCATGCAAGTTCCACAATGTTGAACTCCACCCATAGGAGGACGTGTAGCCAAGGCCGCTCCTTAACAACGAACCTTCAATGGCTTTTCGTGTCCCTGCCTCTGACCCCTTCACACCCGTAAGAGCATTAAAGGTTGATTTAATGAAAGGGACTGATCCTACATACCTCCATCACCTATTTTTGCACGTGCCAAGAAATTTCACACAGAATTCACTTAACAATAATGTCATGCGAAAATGTATAGTCGAGTCTCCGTTCGTGGGTTTCCCTTTTTCCTATGCCATTCCTTACAACATTCAATCCCACGACTTCTGCAAGGCAAAATTTCGCACCCCTAGATCTACATTCTAGTAAATGGCCTAAACAAGCTTCAAATGGTAAATAATGATAAATTTTATGATCTTCTAAAAGTATGTGGATGTAGTTAGTGATGAATTTGCATGATTTGACTAACATTTTCCCTCTTGATCTGTCAACGCACTTACTACACCTTTTGTGTGCAGGATTTATGGAACCTACTGAGGGGCCATCAAAGAAGCTAGTGGAGAAAGATGACAAGGGAAAGAGACCAGCAAGGACTCCCAAATGGAAAGAGGAAAGGAACAAATGAATTACCAATTCCATGAGGTTGAGTGCACCTCCAAAATCATGTCCTACTAGGACACAGTCTCTAACACGGACCTTGGGCATGTAAACATCAATGAGTTTAAGTAGAGGGTGATGGTCAATCCCACAATGGAGGAAGCTTTAAGAATCAAAGAAAGTGGACTCACTAAAGCAATTGGCTTCCCTCCTGCTTTGGTAGCTCCTAAATTGGTCTTTGCTTGTCGGGAGTGCTACCATGCCCAGTCCTGAAAGATAGTTGCAAAGGATGGGAGAGTATTGGAAAACCTATCTACCCAGTCTATTGAGAGGACATTTGGCATCCCAACCTTTGATGATATGGAGGAAGTTGAAAATGAATTTCGCTTGACAATCTGGCAACAAGATCCTCTTAGGTGCAAAAGAACAATAAATCAATAAGGTGCCTCAGACATTGTATAGGAGTGATTTTTTAGAAGAATCTAATGATATAGTCACACTCCTAAGTAGAGTAATGGGCCTTCCCACTACCACCGTCTTTGAGGAGTGGATGTCCTACTTTGTGGAGGAAATTCTTTACAGCATCGATAAATCCCATTGGGCAAAGATGATAAGTGAGAATTTGCATAATCAGTTCATGGCAGTGCAGAAGACCTCTAAATTCTTTATGACTTCATATTTGGCCTACCTCTTAGTGGCTAAGTTCCCATGCAAAATATTATGGTATGCTAGGACATTGGGAACCTAGAAAGGACAACTTAAAGTATACGACTACTACCCCTAATTGTAGTATAGAAATTTCAAGAAAGACTACAGGAGAGTAAATGATGCCTTCATTGGGCATATCATCTAGACCTTGGGGAGAGATTACCATAGAAGGGTGTCACACAACACCAAAGAAGTTATAAAGGGCTTTGTATAACTATTCATCCAATTCCCAAAATTCACATACATAGGGTAGAAGGATTCTCGGGAAGACCCTACCAGCTGCCGCATTACCCCAACGATAGAATCATCTTGTTAGAGCTTACTCGACAGTTGAAAACTACCCATACCCTGTTGAGAAACAAGCACCATGCTAGGGTCCCATATCCCCTCACCTTTGGACAGGGAATGTACTCTTTCCCTACTACCACATGTGCCAAGAATTCTGAGAAGGATTTGGAAAAATATAATTTTGAATTACATACAAAGTGGGGAGGAATGGATCCCCACAACAAACAGAAGAGGCAAGTTGGACAACAATACCCCCACTGACCTCACATTGAGGACTTTTGGGAAAATTGTGATGGTGACAAAGATGTTAGGAGGTGAAATTATATGAGGATGACTGCCCAATTTGTAAAATCTATTGATTTATTTTTTGTTCCTAACCAAATTGTCAAAGATGACAATATTTTGGATGAAAGATAAAATGCCTTGGCTAATGTTCCATTGCCAATAATTGAATGGGCTGAATAAGAGGTCATTGACCTAGATACTATCACCCACCCCATTGAACAAAGGACCAAGTAGTGGATTGATGGACAGGTAACTCAATTGTAGGAGCAAGGTGCAGAGTTGATGGAGAACTCGAAGACAAGTTCAAAAGTGAAATGGATAGTGCCACCACCACCAGATCATCTGGTGAGGCTCCCAAGTCTCTGCCCATCAAAAGGTCTAGGAAGAGGAAGGATATGACTAAATGAAATCTCAAGCATGAGGTATACATCATGAAGTCAATGGAGGGGAAACCGTTAAAGAAGGTGAAAAGAATGGGAACTTTTGTTCTTGAAATTCCAACCATCCAGGATGAGGAACACCAACATGAAGAGGAAGAATAAGTTGAGCGACCTCGCTCACCACCACCTACCACCTCTGCTCCCCCATCACACTATCATTGTTGCTGCCACCATACCATCCCCTTCCACTCCTCAATCTATTCCTGACTCATCTTCACTTGCCATGGATATCTCTGTCCACCTCACCTCCACTTCAACGATTTCCCCCGTCGTGGTGTTGGATTATTCTTCATCCACTACTTCCCCACTATCTTCTACCTCGCTCCCACCTCCACTGCCTAACCTTTCCACTTTGCCACCTTCATTTCCAATGAATACTATGGAACCTATCATCTTACCACATGCATTCGCATCTTACATGCAGACTGTGCCCACCGAGCTATCTGGGGTAATCCTCAACCCCCAAGTCCAAGCATTAATGAACCAACTCG